>JAOEGS010016222.1:53759-78428 GCA_025447755.1 Corythornis vintsioides
GATAGCACAAGTTCAGGTACTGTTGGCTCTTAATTAGGCTAAAAGGTAAGTGGGATAAACTTAGAATGAAGTGCCTGGGTCAAAATGCTGGTGTTATACACAGACCTAACCCAGCTGTATACATGGAGCTGCAGCTGTGCTGCTTTCCTGCTGTGCAGCAAAGGAGTGACCCTGCCACCTCCCAAAGGTGGTCATGGCAGATAGACAGACCCTCTCCAGATGGACCCTGCCAGGGACTTCAGCCAAAAATATACGTGTGTGCACTGAGAAAACAACCAAAAGCCTGTATGGTTGTTGGTCTGCTGGTTAGACAACCCCAATAGGATGGTAGGAAGGCATGTGCTGCAGAGTAAACTTGCAGTATGAGATTTCTGTGGGTCTGAGACACTGGCTGGAGGCTTTATCTTTTCCTGGCAAACCCCACTGCTCTGTAGGGAAAATCTGCATGCGTCTGCTTTCTATTACAGACCTTTTCACTAGGAATTTACACTTCTGGAAGTAGGTGCCCCTTCATTCATACATCTTCCCATCTTCTCTTGGGCTGGATAAGGATGTGGAACAGTGTGTCTGAGGGTAGAAAGGGCTGTTCCAACTCAAGCTGAGCCTGTGCGCTTGTACTTTTTATTTCCTGGATGGTACTGGCTTCCCCAGTCTTCTGCTTCTCTCCCTCCTGCCTCAGCATGAAGCTCCACTGCGTGATCCTGGCTGCTCTGCTTCTCCTGCCACTGGCTGACTGCGTCAGCACGGAGAAGGCCTCTGCCATCGACCTGCGGACCTTCGTCGGCTGCGCCGTGCGCGAGTTCACCTTCCTGGCCAAGAAACCCGGCTGCAGGGCGCTGCGAGTGACGACGGACGCGTGCTGGGGACGCTGCGAGACCTGGGAGGTGAGGGTGTGCACAAGGCTGAGAGTGGCTGCCTGCCACCAGCATCACTGGGTGGAGTTCCACCCCCAAGAAAAGCCCTCTAAAGAAACCCACCAAACATTAAATAGCTTGAAGCAAGGGCTGTGTCCGGCTCCACGGTCCCCTCTGTTGTCACTGTCAACAGCATTCGCTGCCTCTTGTTCCCTCCCTCCTTCCACTGTCTCAAAGGGGGATTCACATCACGTGGTGATATTAATGAAGCACTTATGTAATACTCTTATTATGCAATTTGAAAGCTTCTTACAGACTGAACACTTAAAGAGAAGATGCCTTTATTACTTTACTGGAAGAAATTCATTTGAGATTAAGATGGAGCTCCCAACTGATGGGTAATATATTTTGTTCCGAAAAGCAAATCCCAAAGATCATGTCTGTTTCTAATTTGGTCCCATTTTAAGTCACAGTGCTGTATAAACATGAAGTAGTTATGTTTTGGGGGCATACAAGGGGAGAAAGAAAAGAGCATAAGCATATCCACACTCACTTCAAAGAATAAGTTTCTGACTGTCTTCCCCTCTTTGCCACTGGAAGCTTCAATGGGGCAGTCCCATTTCCATTTATTTGGTGAATCCTTGAGTGACTCCAGAGAGATTTTGTTCACATGAAGACAAGGGCTCTTTATAAGTGACCAGAGAAGGAGCCAGGGTCTGTGTGCCAGCTTTGGCTGCCCTCTTTCACTGCTTGCTGGGATGAGGGGAAAGGCCACTGGTGGCCAGATTTCCCAGTGGGATATGTTTCCTTGGAGGGACCTCTTGTCACCTGGTTCTGTCTACTGCTAAAGTTCTCTGGCAGCACAGACCTTGCAGACTGACCATACCGCAATACCACTGGGATGTAGTTGAATTGAATGCATCTGGTTGTAGAGTCAACAGCTTCTAGAAAGAACCTCGATGGGAGGGATATGCAGCCTGACTGGGAAGACTGGTCTGGCTGAGAAAAAAACCCAGCCACTTGGCACCTGGATGCACCTCTGCTCTTAGGCAGCTTGTGCACATAGAAGGGTTTCCAGCAGAAAGTGATTTATTTGAAGGAAAAGTCAATCCTTTTGGAAGCAGCTGCTTTTGGCAAGTGAGTGAGTTTGGTCAATACACTAGTTTTCTGCTGAGAGCCAGTATTTTGGATAGGTTTTTGTCTTCCTTCAGGCAGCTTTAATTGGAGCTTTATACTTTAAACAGAAACAGGCACATACACTCACTCCCCTCCATGGCAGGGCTCCAAGAGGCAAGTGTTGAAGGATGTAACCTAAAAATTATTTCCATGGTCCCTGCACCTGGCTCACTGGCTCCCCAATTGATACTAACTCCCCTTGAGAAAACTGGGACTCTAGATGTTTGTCATGCTTCTTACCTGAGGCCAGCATCTCTCCCCCACAGAAACCAGTGCTGGAACCACCATACATTGAGTCTTACCACCGTGTTTGCACCTACAATGAGACCAAGATGGTGACAGTGAAGCTGCCCAAGTGTGCACCTGATGTGGATCCCTTCTACACCTACCCAATGGCCATCCGCTGTGACTGTGACATCTGTTCCACTGCCACGACTGAGTGTGAGACTGCCTGAGCTCTCCTTTCCCAGGGTAGGAGAGGAAGGGTGACATTCTTCCCTGGCTTCATACCCCTGGTCTTTCCAACATTACAGATGGTGTAAGTCAGTCCAGAATTTGATCTCACCCTGTAATGCTCCTAATCATTGACTTCTCTGGGCAGATGAGGCTTAATCTCTCTCCTCCCTCTGTTCAAAGCATTGCTGCTGTAGGAATGTAGCATTCAGCCTTCCAATAGCTAATCCCACACTTAGAACAAGTGGTCGTTTCCCTTCTTTACAGGCTTTGCACGCTGTGTGACCTTTCTTCATGCACAAAGTTCACGTGGACTGGTCAGTCACTGGGGGGTGGAACCAGGCCACAAAGGCATTGCCACCTCTGTAACAGCCTCTCCATTCATGGCAGGTTTTCTCTCCTTCACAGTAATGTAAATGTAATTAACGTTTCCATCACCTTGGCCTTGCCATTAGTTCTTCTTACTCTGAGATCTATCAGGAGTAATAACCAGTTAAAGAAAAGGCCTTAAGGCCAGTGAATTGGAAATGAGTATCCAAACTGCTACTTTGAAATGAAGGTGAATGCACACAGCCCTGATTCAGCAAAGTACTTAAGCTCATGATTGTTTTCCTTAATATCGGTGAACTTTTACCATTAAGCAGATATTTCAAGTGAGCTGCTTACTTGGAGCAGCTCTGTTGAAAAAAGATCTTGCTTCACAATTTCTTGAAGAGCAAAGTACATTACATCTGTAAACCCAAAAGTGCCTATCTTCTCAGCTGCCTTTGGGGATAAGAGGGGAACTGACTCAGATCAGCAAGTCTCCACAGAGCCCAGGGAGAATTGCCTAATAATTTCCAAGGAAAACCAAGTGGCCAACCCAAAACTTGACCATTGTGGTTTATTTTCAGTGAGCCCCTGGCTGAGGTGATGGGAAAAAGTTGGCTATGAGAGGGGTGTTCCTACACTTCCCTGCACTGCTCAGCTCCACGGAGACCTGCCCCACAGACACCTGCTCCTCAGGATGCTCGCAGAGCTGGGAGGCAGCCAGATGAGCTTGCTGAAAAGCTGTGGAGTGGCCACTAATGTGACTAACATGGTGAGATAAGCCCAGATAGGAAATAGGAGATAGGAAAGAGAGCAGACATTTGAAAGGATGGTTCACACCTCCTCAGACCCACTATTTACAAAGTAGGGACACTTGAGAGCTGCTTTAACAACCCCCGATGACCACAACCACCTAAGTGCCTTTGTCCTCTGGTTCCCACCTGCAGGAGGACAGATCCATGTTCGCCCCTCATTTCTCCCCTGAACAAAATGGGTAATTATGTGAGATAGGAAGATTTATCAAGTGGGAGAGACTCACAGGAGCTTACAAACCAGACACCTGCTGAGAGTAATGTCTGCACCTGCCTTCCCTCTTGTCTTCTAAATGCAGTTGCTTTCATTTTCAGGGATGCATGGTTGAAACTTTACCAAGTGTCCTGTCCTCCCTGAGACAGATTTAATTTGCTGTGTAATTTATTAGTTGCTGTCTTTTTTTTTTTTCTTTTTGGTGCCTGTGGAATTGTAAAAGCTGCACTGTGGTTGAGTAGGAAGGAGGGATTTTATCTCTGCCTTCTGTCATTCTGAATAGAGGCCACTGTGGTCAACAGCAGCAGGAGTGTTTTTCTACTGATGGAGTTTAACTGCCCTTTAAGAAGTCCTTGTGTTTTGTTTCAAATTGCATCTCACAATCCCTCTGATCTCATTACTGTTCTATCTGGCATCAGAACTATTATGGGGAATTTACAAATTATTTTGTATTCTTAATAAACCTCAGAACTGTAGTATGAAAGCAATTTAAATCATTATGTTCCTCTTTCTTTACGTGTAGAGATTTCTTATGAAGAATATGTATAAGCTCCTGCAAACTCTTTGCCAGAGCTATGAACACCTGCAAAACATCTCCTTGGTGCTGATGTGAAGTCATTTCCTCTGCTGGGTTTGTCTCAGGGGGTCTGGCTGTACTGTAGCCTCAGTATTAGAAGTAGGGTTAGAAAGTGGCAAACTTCCTTCCTTTGCAGCCAGCAGGAAATACGGATACAGGAGAAACCTCAGCAAGGATTCAGAAGAAAACACTGCAGGATGTGAAAGATGGTTGTGACTGGTGAGGTAGTGGTCAGACTCGGGGGTGGAAGAGGAAGAAGGGGAAGATGTATTGACTGAAACCAACTAACACATCTAGATGGTCTTTTAAGGAGGAAATCAAAAGTGACTGGAGATGCTGTGGATTGGCTGTACAGCCGACAGAGCCTACCAACTCATTTGGTAAGGTACATCTTTCTCCATCCAGCTCAGCCACAGGTGAGCACACAATAGTGACTTCCAAGGATTCAGCTTCACTCTTACTGCTGGTAATTGTAAATCTGGTGCTTTTTTCCCCAGAAATCATTACAATACCAGGTGTAATTCCGTTAAATTTCCACCGATTTTGATATTTGCAATGAGGTCTTTTGGCTTTCACATCCTTTATGCTGTGGTTGGGATGGTATGTCCTGTGCAGAATTTGCAGGCAGTCAACATAGCCCACATATTTCAGAGCATGAGAAACCCCTTGGGGCTCTCCTTGGGAGCATTTTAATGCTCTTTAAAGCCACAAATTTAAATCTCACCATCCCACCTGTCCAAAGCAGTTAAACAGCTTCTGTCTTTGGTGCATAGGTTTTCAAGAGTGTTTGTCACAGAGGCTGTTGCATATCACATATTATCTCTCCCATGAAAACCCCACCTGGTTTTCTGTAGCACGTTGGTTGTCCCTTTCAACTGGACACTGCATATCAGCATCAGAAAAAAAATCCTCACAGGCTGTAACATGGACCTCTTAAAAGTGTCTTTTGCCATTGCACATTTAATCTGGCATGACTTTCACTACCTTTAGCAAGGGAATGAAATTTTGGTCTTCAAGGGGAACTTGACTTCCCTGGGAGAATTGTACTTGCAAAGCAGGGAGAGAGAGGCTCTTTGCAAAGGCTCAGTGTTGAACCATTCACAGCTCTGCAGCCCCAGCTTGAAATACCTGCTGCAGTGAAAGGCTTTCTGTAAGAAGGGAGATGGCTGCATTTGCCTTATCAGGAAGGAGGAGGTGTAAATATGGGGAAGGCATGGCTGCAGCTTGGGGCCATAAACATGCCATGTGAGAAGAGGCAAATCAGTGGATTTCTTTGTGCCTCACTTTTCCTTCTGGACATAGGGAGTGGTGATACAGATTATTTTTTAAATATTTTTTTTTTTTCACCCGATGTGTTTTGGAGTGTATAGGCTGTAAGGTCCCTTGTGATGAGTCACAACAACCCCAGGTAATGCTACAGGCTCGGGGAGGAGTGGCTGAAAAGTGACCTGCAGAAAGGGACCTGGGGGAATTGGTCAACAGCTGGCTGAACATGAGCCAGCAGTGAGCCCAGGTGGCCAAGAAGACCAGTGGAATCCTGTGCTATATCAGAAATAGTGTGGCCAGCAAGACTAGGGGAGTGATTGTTCCCCTGCACTTGTCACCAGTGAGGCTGCATCTCAAATTTTGTGTTCAGCTTTGGGCCCCCCACTACAAGCACATTGGGGTGATGGAGCACGTCCAAAGAAGGGCAACAAAACTGCTGAAGGGTATGGATAACAAGTCTTGTGAGAAGCAGCTGAGGGAACTGGGGTTGTTTAGCCTGGAAAAGAGGAGGCTCAGAGGAAATTTCCTTGCTCTCTATAACTCCCTGAAAGGAGGTTGCAGCAAGGTGGGGGGAGTCAGTCTCTTCTCCCAAGGAACAAGCAATAGGAGAAGAGGAAACAGCCTCAAATTGTGCTAGGAGAGGTTTATATTGGACATTAGGAAAAATTTATTCACAGAAAAGATTGTCAAGCACTTGAACAGGCTGCCCAGGACAGTGGTGAAATCTCCATCCCTGGAGGTATTTAAGAGATGTGTAGCTGTGTGCTGAGACACATGGTTTAGTGGTGGACTTGGCAACACTGGGTTAATCTTTGGGTTTGATAAATGTCCTGAAAGATTCTATGATTCTATGATATTTGTATCCTGCACAGCACTCAGTTTCTCAGATTTGTTATCACTCTTTTAAACTGAACAGCAATAGTCACAGTCACGCAGTGCTTTGATTTTTCACAATACTTTCCTGTTATATGATAGTTGCAAAGAGTCCACTGGGTCTTGAGGTTCAACTCCCCCACCTTTCCTGTGTAATTGGTGTTCCCTGCCAGACTGACCATGTCAGAAATTTTATCCTATCTTCTAACTTGAGTTACTGTGAGAAGGAGGGCAGGAAGCCTCCCCAGACATGTTTCCTGCACTGACTGGATTGCTCTTTGAAGGACAGGACAGGCAGCTCCCTCCTCTCTCATTGTACTCATGTGAAAACATAGGAACTGCTGCCCTGGGCTGGAACAAGGGGTTGTCTCGCCCAATATCCTGCCTCTGACAGAGGCCAGCAGCGACTCCTCAGGGAAATGTGAAAGCATCAGGGGTGTGTGGAGTTGCCCCTACCCGGCTGTATCTACACAGCTTTAGCAAGCAGGAGCTTAGGAAGTTTCTGCTCCAGAGGATGCATTTGACACCTTATTGTTAACCCCAGATTCTGAGGGATAGCAGGGAGCCAGACCTACAGGTCCCACGTCTCCACCTTCTCAAGTTTCCAGGCTGCAGAGAATTTGGTGAAACAGCAGTTTTCCAAGAGGAATAAGCCTGAGATGAGTGAACCTCGGCTGTGTCACCTCCTGTTTGACTTTCTGCAGGTGACACTGGAAGGGGCAGGCAGTTCCAGGACCACCCAGAAGCACCCCTGTATCTTTATATGTGTTTTTCCTACCTGAAATGTCCTGCAAGGTACATGTGATTAGCATCTGGGGAAATAAATACAGCACCACACCTTCACATCAAAGCAATGCTGTCAAAATACTTAGTAATACATTTATTTTGTTAAAATAAACTATATACAGTAGATGATATTAATGTGCAGTTACAATATACAATAATTACATGTTTAAAAGAGGATAAGCAAAAGAGTACAGAATCACGTGCTGTAAATAGAAAACTAGTACTGTTTACATGATTTTTAACTATGTGAAACATACTTGCAGGAGAACTGAATTTCCTTGGTTTGAAATTTTATTGCTTTGACATGAATTCCAATGATTTTGTTAACCTTTGAAAGATGACATACCACTCACAAGTCAGACACACTGTTTTAGTACTCATCCTTTGGTTTTACCAGCCCCATACTCCAGCGATATTGCACATAGCAACTTTTAGAAGAGAGAAAATGTCCATTGCTCACATCAAGTAAATTACTTTTTCTTAACTTCCTAAGAACTGATGGTGATGTGTTAGGTCCTGATTTGTGCTGAGATCATTACATTTGCTTCACAAACTTTATTAGAAGAACTTGTTGCATTGTTAAGTATTGATGAAGTGCTACTCAAAAAGAAAGGAAATACATTTTCCTGTCTTTGTGCTCTCAGTGGAGCAGAGAATCTCTTTGCAGTGAAATCCTCATATTTGACAAGTGCATCAACATCATAACAGGTAAAGCTGGATTCAGTTATCCTAGCACTCGAGGACAATTCAGGTCCATTCCCCTGCTCCTCTCTGCAGCCTTCTTTGAAGCCCTCCCAGTAGCAAGGGGCTCTGAGCCCCACACATCCCAGTGTGACTCCATGGAGGCACTGCCAAGCCCTTTGCCAGGCTCATGCCATACTTGCCAGGACAGCATGGAAACCATGCAGCATTTCCCACCTGGTATCCTGAGCTCACCAGCTTAGGTCACTTCTGCTCATGAGTGAAGAAGACTTTGCCAGTGTCTTTCCTCTCTCACATAGTTTTAGGTTATTGCTTATTAATGAATGAATATTTACAGGTTTGGGCTCATTTACTCCATACTGACATAGCAGTTCAGTAATGTAGGTAAGAGCAGCTGCCTATTTTGGGGAAAAGTGTTGGGAGAGGATACGACATTCATACTATGGATATGGCTTACACCCAAACTACACTGACAGACATCAGACAAAAAATTCTACATGTTATCAGTACAAATAACTGTTGTGTTGGAAGATCTGGAAGCTGGACTGATGAGAAATGTTTACTCTGTATTCATCAATCTCTGATCAAAGTAAAAATTTTCTAGAGTTGGTATTGGCGAGAGCTCAAACTAATTTTTGGCAAAACCAAATGCAAAATTAAATCTGGCATCCTGAATGAGGTGAGATGAAATTAAATGGCAGCAATGAGTGCAGTGTCCAACTCAGCAAAGATACACATTTGTCTTGAATATTACACTGTTACTGTAATCAGTTTCATCTTCAGCCTCAGCAGTGGTTGAAATGTGCAACCACTTGGTAGCACAACCTCAGTAGTGGTTGAAATTTGTTGGAGTTACAAATCCAGTCTCCAATGCTCAAGCTAAAGATCAAATCAGCAAAGTCTCCAGATCCCTAACCTGTTCCAGGAGTCCACAACCAGCAGCCAAAAGGTATAAAGAGATTCTTGGACCTGACTCAGAGTATCCATGTGCTCAAAGCTTGGGCAGCCACAATAAAGGTCAGAAAAGGAGGAAACTTAAAGACAGTCAGATGCTTTCTACGTTAGTCATGTGTAGACCCCATTGAAGTTTTCCATTGTGTTCGTGAGAATTGAAATGAAGCCAACATACAGCATCTTTGAAAATCCCACCCTAAAATTACACTTAGAAGCAGCAGCCAAACACTGCATTAGGGTCTGCACATTCTGGAAAGGATTTTTCCCCATTGACAGCACTTCATGTGATCTTTACTTGTCACCCCATGATCTATGGGTTTGGGAGCTCATTTTCCTCTTACAATGAGGTTCTGACTCTTTTTCTGCTGTTCTGGTAGGTTTACTGGAACTGCCCAGGAAAAACAGATTCTTATTCACATGTTTCTGAAAGCTTTAACTGAAACAAAGAGGAGAGGATTTGAAGAGGGTTTTTTTTTCACCCCAGTTATGGACATTCCCTTAACATCATATCAATAAATTTAAGTTTTGGGGTAATCTAACTAAATGTAGTTTTGTGTCCTGATTATGCATCTGTCCCCCAAAGCAGAAGTGTAAATGTTGTTTTGTTACTGTCATTACTTCAAATCTGTGTTTTTGTCCTAACTTTTCAATGTAAAATTATTTCTATTCATGTTTTGTTTTGATAGGTGAAGACAGCTGAGATCACAAGCCACTACCAAAATCAGTGGGAGGCTTTTTCCTGCTTTCAGAGGGTCTTTATTCACTATGAGAAAAACAAACATTTGTAGTAGAAGTTTGTCTTAATTTTTACATAGAGCTCAAATGTGTCTAGAAGTTATCTGACGTAGGTCACTCCATGGTTACCTCCTGTCACAGCAGACACTGTTTCAGGTCCTATAGAGTTGTGAACCAAGAAAATGTTCTGTTATTTCCAGATTTGATGGTTTGGGGTTCTGTTTTGTGTGTGTGTAGTTTTATCTTTGTTTGTTTGTTTTGTTTTGTTTGTTTGTTTGGTTGGTTGGTTGGTTTGTTGGTTGGGTTTTTTTATGTAGGATAAACCACATCACAAGTCCTCTTCAGGGAAAAGGAAAATGCAGGGAGAAAGGCACATGCAGCCAGATTCCTGCATTCTACCTGTTCATTGAACAAATGGTCCCTGAGCCTACATGAGTATATGTTGATTGCTTTGCTGGGGAAGACAAATATGCTTTTAAAGCCTGGCTTGAGACAGATTGATGCCATTGCAATTGAATTTTAATCCAGATGAAGTTTCAGTTTGGTGAATCAAGAGGTATTTTCTGTGCTACTTTTGAAAAAAAGCTACAGAACTGTAGCAGACTGTGAGCAAGCTGTGTAAGCAAACGGGCTTCTTTCATGTCTGAATTAGAGGGACTTTTCTGAAAGGACATGGCAGCTTGCATGGTGAAAATATATCTTTCAGACACATGTCATTGGTGTAATTGGCCACCATATCATTTTCTGTGCATGGGGTTGGGTGTGAGGAGAGGAGGCAGCAGTAGAAGTTGTGGATTGCAAGGACTTCTGCAACCTTTTCTGAGCTTCTGCATAGGGTTCTCAAATTGGGTCTCTAGAGTCTTGGTACAGTATCTTGCATGGATTCTTGACAGCTTGCTGTTGATGGGAGCTGAAGGCCATACATCCATGTCAACAGACAGTCACAGGTAGTGAAATGTTTGCTCCCTGTTGCTCTCTGCTGCTTTGTTTCCCACTCTTGGGGTAGGTTTTTAGCCACTTACTCAGTGTTGTGGTGCAGTGACTGTTTCCTGGGCAGCCCCGCTTGATTTTTGTAGCAGTATGGCCAAGGCTTGTCTCCTTTCCCAGCAAATTTCTTGTTTCTTCTCTAACATTCTTCCTTAGAGATGGCCAATGCCAGGCAGATCATGGTGTTGAGCATGACAACCCCAGGTGATTTTTACAGGGTGTGCAGAATGAGAAATCACTGCTTTTGGGGACAGAGGCCACCAACACTAGAGGAGCTAGAAGAGATTTGTTAGCTGTCAGCTACAAGGACAGGTCACCAATGACTAAGCCTCCCTCATTTACATGGGTGGTATCATTTGCATTGAATGAGACATCAGGAAGTCAGAGATAATTCCTTTGAATGTAAGGTGCTTTTCAGTATGAGGAAGGCTGCCAAAATCTAGACCCTTAATAAAAGCATTTGGAATAACTTTAGTGCATATTAAGATGCAGCACTGTATTTAGTTTGGTGTTTATTTTGAATGGAAGTGGTGCTTTGAAAGAGAAAAAAAGGTGAGAAATATCAATGACATCAGCTGAAAGGATTGTTTTGATTGTCATGCTAGACTTGGAGTGAATTCTGCAGTTGCCAAAGGCAAGAAGAAATTTTGTGTCAGGACCAGCATGTGTGGAAGTCAAGGGAAAGATTCACATCATACCTGATTGAAGGCAATTCAAGGAAAAGGCTTGTAGTTGGTTGTTCTTCATAACCTACATACCACTCTAATAGTAGATATTTACAGGGTAGAGAGAGGGGGTTTGGGAGTGATTGTCACATAGGACAACCAGGGACAGTTAATCTTGATAACTGCTCCCCATCACTCCTGGAGGATATAAATGGACTTACACCTGGTTGAACGAATCCAGGTCCTGGATGAACCTGCAGCCATGTTTCTGCATTCTCCACTTTTCTGAGCTCTGGGAGGCACAGGTCAAACTGTGGAAGTCTTTGTGGGACCTTCTTCAGATCATGATGGAAGTGGTGACAGAGCAGAGTTTCACTGTTTTATCAGTGCTCTGAAGGTCAGAGGCATCTGTAGGTTGTTTTAATGTGGTAACAACTCTCTAATGTCTTGAAATACCTCTAATACCTAGTATCTCTAACATGTTCTTGCAGGAGTATACATGGAAATCCTCTGGAAATGGTTTGAAACTACAACTTCAGGTTAACAACCCCTGTTAGAACAATACGGTTTCAGAGAGGCCAGAAGAGATGGGTTTTACAAAATTCAGCAGATTTCTCTAAGTTGTGAGTACTTTTCAAATGATAGCAGCCTGTTAGCAAAGACAGGACTGTCACAAAAGTTTTTGACATCCGTTGCATCACGAGGACATTGTCAAATAGGTTCCTGGGATAGTTTATAGCCTTATAATTCTCCTAGCTGTTCTTTTGAAGGTGAAAATGGGGTCTGATTTCCAGCCTATCTTACCGTGAAAAAACCTTTCACCTGATAATCCTTTAGTGATTTTATTTTCTTGTTACTAAGGGCACTCGAAAATAACTTGGATTATATTTGTTGCTTTATGCCTGTGCTTGCACTGTGTCTGGTGTTTTGCTTTTCTGAAAATAAGCTTTGCTGGCTGTTCACATACCATCTGTTGGCTTTTAGGAAAGGTATTAGGTATGACTTGCCAGGTAATCAATGAGTCTTCTTACATCTGCCTACAATTCCTTTCTAAAACCTATAGGCCCATGCTATTCCTGCCTCCCCTGAATAATAGTGTATCCTTGAATAAGTGACATATTGCATGGAAAATGTTTATGGGACCTGCACTAACCATGGTTATTTTTAAAACATCTATTTTTGTTGGAAGAAAACTGAAAAGCAAATGGAGTACAGAGGCCATTTCTCAGTGGATTGTGACCTTCCTCCCTCCCTTGCAGATCCCAGATGTCATATTTCAGTCATAATCAGCTTGAAAAACTTGAAATTTTAAAAGACAAACTAAATGCACTTGGTTTTCTAAGTGCAAATAAAACCCTGGTTAGTTATCTTTTTTTTTTTCTTTTTTTTTTTTTCCTTTGCATGCATGTTAATACTTTCCTATCTGCTGTTGCTGTTATGCAATGATTTGTGCAGGGTGCTGAAGATTAATACATTAGGATGGTAGCATTTTAGCTTCTATATCACTACAGGGTTTTTTAATTAACTTTCCTCAAACTGCTGCTACTTAATGCTAGTTAATGCTATAACTTCCTATTTGATTTTTTTATTTCATTTGCATATCCTATGACATCCCATTAGTATTAATAGACACCCTGATACTTGGTGGCACACAAAAATATAATTTGATTATTTGTGGCTTACTCTGATGCATGCCAGGAATGTATACTGCACTTTTCCAGTGTGCTCATTATTTTATGATAAGCTGAACTGTCAGTCGGCATTTCTATTTCCTTTTTATTTTGTGAAGCTCTAAGAATATCTGGCAGCTCCAACCTGAGTGTTTGCATTGCACTTCAGCTAAAACAGACTTCACTTACTTTAACCAGGGACTTGTGTTTCAGCTCTACAGTAACCTACATGAGCTAAAACAAAGTAATCGTCCTATTTTATTTCCACTGAAGTAAATGGCAGCACTGTGAAGTTCTAATTTTCTCTGAAATCTGTTGAAAACATCCTTTTTTTTTTTCATTTCAGTGGACTTTTAGTCATGTTGTAAACCAACAATTACCTAAATATTTCTTTATTTAATCCACTTCTCCTTTTCCTCATACTGCCTCAATATCTCTTTACATGTAATAGTTCAGCTGATTGCCAGTGTCCCATCTGTGTGAACACTCAGTGCTATGTCTGGGAATGGCAACACAGCCTCTTCAGCACAACATGAACTCCTTCACCAGGCTTCAGCACCATCCTTGCTCTGAGCTGTGCTTTATCAGGCAGCCCATTTCATATCAGTCAGTCCATTTGAAGCAAAAGGGCTGAGAATTAATACAACCAAAGTAAAATATGCACAAAGGCAGGCAGCAGTGAGGAAATAATTATTTAGTTTGCCTTTGATGGAGCACAACTTTGTTTTCATCCATGCTGGTGTGCAGCTGGAAGGAGATGGTCAGTGAACAGCAATAAGGTGTTTGCCTTGAATTTGATAATTTATTCTTTTTTTTCAGAGAACACTGTTGATTTCAACCTAAAAACATTTTGGAGTGCTTGCTTGTTTCTGTAGGTGTCCATGGTACATTGAATTTGTGCTAAAGGAAGAGCTTGGGTCCGTAGGCCTCAATGACCGCAGGCTTGGCACTGCAATGTTCTTGTTCCCTTCTCTGAGCCGAGGTGCAGTTCCTGTGGTCCTGCTGGAGTTGCCAGTTGTTCTGGGTAACACCAGGTCTCTGGTTCACCACTAATGATGGGAGTTTTTCTGGTTGCATGTCTGGACTTGGCTGTGATACTGTGATTCTGGAGAGGGGTGGGCCGGCAGACCCCTGGAGTGGGGTGGCGGGAATCTGCAGGGGCTGTGTCTCTGGGCTGGGAGGGTGACCTGCTGTTACTTGTTTACTTGGAGCACTTCTAGAAACCTTTCATTATAGAAAATTACATCAGAGGTCTTGAAATCTATATTTGCTGGCCCTGTGATCTTCTGCTTGGGGAATTAAATCAGTAACAAGACAGTCTCATGGCATTGTCAGGGTACCTGGAGGCAGATGCAAGTAACAAGACACACTTTGAGTTCACCTCCAAGTGTCTGTGTTGCTGTGATGTGCAAAAGCACAGGCTCCCCAGAGAGGATTTAGTGAAAAGGCAGGAGCTCCTCAGCAGCAGAGAGAGCAAACTGGCAGCTTCCCTTCCCTTACAGTCTGGACTTCCCACTTCTGTGCTGCTGGCTGCAGCCCATCATCTGCAACTCATGTGAAAGTTCACTCCTGAGGACTGCAGCCATGCTGGAACCCAAACAGCACTCACAGTAATGAAGACGGAAAAATGAGAACAAAGAAAGACATAATGAACAGGAGGAGGAAGACTACAATAAATTGACATGTTTACAACTTCACTTTTATGAATTTTTTTACATGAGATACTCCATTAAAAAAAAAAAGGAAAAAAAAAGGAAAAAAAAAAGAAAATCTTAAGGCATTTGGATCACTTTAAAGCACTTGCAGTGAATATGACCTTTGGCTTTTTGGTTTTTTGCTATTTTTGTCTGCTGGGTGAGATGTAGAGATCCAACTGATCTATAAGGTAAATTTTCAGTTGCCATGGCAATGTGTCTTGTTCATGTTCTCAGTTTGGAAAGGAGATTGTTCCACGCTGCTATTTCATGTCTAGGGCAATATTCTTTGGTGACAGAATTTCTTTGTTTCAGTACATTAATGCTATAACTCTGTTCTTCCTTTCCCAGCTTATGGAAACATGGCTCAGCCTGAACATTCCCCTGTAAAAATAGAGTTATTTGCATTTTTTTTGTTATAAGAACATTCCTTAAGTCTGGAGGTAAATGTTGATCCATTTTGATAGCTTGGGTGTACAACATCCTGACACTGTGAAGTTTCACCATTAAGTGAAAACAAACTGGAATCATTCCACCTTTGCTTCCATGTGGCTTGAACAAACTAAAGTATATCCTGAACTAGCAAGTCTTATAAAAGAAATTTAAAATACTTCCTACCTATAGTGTATATCTTACATATTAGATTTCTACAAAATCTCCCTCCATGTGCTTACAAAAAGTTCAGATTCAATTCCTAAGTACTGTAGATTCCTAATTTTGATCAATTCTTGCTTAAGGCCACAAATGGAGTTTCTCTTGTTGCTTTTACCGCCTTTAGTTCTTTGCTTTTCCACACAGCACTTTCACCTTATTCCTAAGGTGAGGAGTCAAGCAGGAGCAGGCATCCTGGTTTCTGTTGGCTCAGTGCAGTCTGCAGTAGTGGGAACAGGCTGCATACAACTCTGGAGGGTTAGGAAAGCACATAAACATGAGTTGGCCTAGTGTGAGACAGCTTAGAGGTTTCACAGAACAGAGGGCTCCTATATTTGGGCAAGAAGGACCCCTTTCTGGTCATGTTCCCCATTTCATTTCCACATGACCTTTCTAACCTGCTTGGTTTCATTGAACTCATCTCATTTTTTCTTCCAAGTGACTTCACACAAGGGTGCAGCAGCTGTGGCACTTTGCACAACGTTTCTTCTTCTTCTTGGGGTGGAAAATGGTCAGGATTGCTTCATCAAAGACAGTCTTAAGGCCTTTTTGTGTGAGGGCTGAGCACTCTAGATAGCACTGTGCTCCAATCTGAAAGAAAAGAGAGGAATGAGCTGCTGGTGGAGACCAAGCAGCCCTGTTCCAGCATGCTTCTATATGCATGTGTCCTGCTACAGAGGGAAGACCAGACCTTAAGAAAGGGGTCAGGTCTTTACTGTGTTTTGTATATGGCTACCTATGAGATTAAGGGACAAGCTCATGTGGTCATCCTGAGCAAGGCAGCAGGGATGATCACCAATATCTCATCACAGGGTGTTAATGGGGAGCAGGAATTCCCTGAATGACCTTCTAGAGAGAGTGGGGTTGCACTTCTGTTTGAGAGATGGAACAGGAGCTTACTCTCCCATCTGTGCACCAGGGGGGGAGGGATTTCAAAGGGATTCTGGGTCATTATCTGAGGCTCGTATCCTTGTCTGTGTCCTGCCTCCTGCAATGCCAAGGAGCTGCTACAGGGAGGAGGGATTCCAACTGGTTTCAGGGGAGCATCATCTTGAGATGGGAGTTTCCTGAGGGTGATGGTATGACACAAACACACATACAATGGTCTGGAAAAGCAGCCTCAGCTTATTCAGCAACCTGGTTGCTTATTCAGCAACCTGGTTGCTTATTCAGCTGCTGGATACTCTCCTTGTCCTTTGAGGGTCAGGACCTCTAACAGCACCTGCAGCAGATAATGTGGAAATTGCTGGGGGTCCAGGTGATTGCATTTTAGGGCTTGGGGAGGGCTTTTATCCTCTGACCTTCCTGCGAGAAAGGTGAAATAAGACAGAAACCTTGGGAGGCTTTTTTTTCCTGCTTTAAGGGTAATGGATAAGTGAGAATCAAATTATCTGTGCTTTTGTAAGGGATAGGGATGAGTTTGGAAGGAGGTGACTGCAGAGGTGGGTTTGCCACATGGTAAACTGAAGAACGTTCAGGTAGAAGCCTGAACAAGAAGCACTTAGGTAAAGTAGGCAATAAAATCTGTTTTGCTGCCCATTTGCCACCTGCTGCCCTGCATACCTTGCTGCTTTGCTAGAGCTCCACTGAATATGGCAGCAGAAGAGTAGGCTTAGAAGCCACAACCCATGTCTGGGTCCAGTCTGTTTGGACAGAGGCTTTAATCTTTGGCAGGGACCAACCAATGTGCCCCAGAAGAGTTCGCCTTGAACGAAGCAAACCCCATGGAAAGCTGTGAACAATTGATTTTGTGGGATCTCAGAAAACACGATTACCTCTTTTGCTAGCTTCACTCCATGCTCGTAGGTGAGTGGTTTCTCTTTCATGTAAAGCAGCCGGGCCAAAGTTTTGGGATCATCCCGGAGATCAATCTAATAGAAAATACACACACTTTGTGCTGTAATTCTTGACATTCACAGCTTTATGAATCCAGAGTTATGTTCTCACATAAGGGCATCTATCCCCATTGCCTCACATGATACTTCAGAAACAGATTACACAAGTATTTTCCTCCTTTTAATTTTTTTTTTCCCTTTCTGTTTAACATTAATTACCCTGGTGGGTTACTGTGTCACAGCTCAGATAGATGTGGTACAGTAGAGATGCAGTTCTCAGTGGCTCTCACAATGCATCTTGGAAAGTGTTGGTGGAAGCCTGAGCCACACTAGTGGCAGGAGGAGTGACCCTGCACTGCATCACCCCAAAGCACCCTGACAGGCCAGACAGACTCTGCTCAGTCTGACTGACTTGAAAGAAAATCCTTTATTTCCATAGAAAACATCAAAATGAAGCATTCTGGCATTTCAAACCCATCCATTTTAAGAGTGTGTGATCCAAAGGGTAGTACTTTTATTTTTAAATGGATGTTTTAGATTATTCCAGTGTGGAAAAAAAACCAACCAAAACAAAACAACAAGCCAGCATTTGAATGATTGGACTTTCCTATGGCATGAAGCTTTTGGTTTTGACCAGAATTTGATCTGTTTCTCTAATTTGGCTTAAGTTGCCATCCAGCATTAGGACATTTTCCAGACTCATATCCATACTTCTCACAGCCTCTAGCCATGCTGTGTCTTGGAAGCAAACCCATATTTAAGGCATTTTTGATTTGATTGAAAGATTCATAGATTTTAAGGCCAAAATAAAGTGGTTAGATTGCTTTGTCTAACATTCACTGTAACACAAGCAAGACAGTGAATCCCTTCTTGCATGTGCAGCATGAGGGAGGCTGGTTCCTTCCTATGTCCCTAAGTAAGTAATTCAGTTGATTATTCCCATTCTTAAAATTTAGTTTGAAGTTTAGCTTCTGCTTTTAACAACAGACTTTGATGTTTGTTTTTTCCCCCATCACTAACAGCCTGTCAGAAATCTTTTTTGCTTATAGGTATTTATGGCTTGTTGTCACATTAATATAGATTGGTATAAAAAGATGGGATGAGTTCTATCAGTTGTGACTAGCGTGATGGGGCTCTGCATCTTGCTTTCCATTCCTGGTCCCTGAGTTTTCCTCTAATGGGAAAGTCTGCCTGCATTTTGTGTGAGGAGTTAAGTAGGAAACCTTTCTGCTTCCAGCCACCCCTGGAGTGGAGTAGGCGCCTCCTTGCTCTGAAGATCCCTTTGATGGCTGTCAGTGCGTGGTGAAGCATTACCTGTGTTCCTATGAGGACATAAGGCACGTTGGGCATGCAGACTTTCAGCTCAGGCACCCACTCCTCCTGGACGTTGTGGTATGAGGCAGGGTTCACCACTGAGAAGCAGATCAAGAACACATCTGTGTTGGGATAGGACAAGGGTCTCAGCTGGTTGTAGTCCTCCTGTCAGGGAGAAAACAGCAAGTGTGTTATGGGGTGGGGAATAACTGCAGACGGGACCATCATGTTGGCTCTTGACAGACTGCTCGATGCTGTCCCTCCTTTCTTGTGCAAACTCATTACCTCCAGGGAGCTGCTGAGGGGGAAATCACCCCCTGTTAGCCAGGGGTGCTGGTTTATCAGCAGCTTTACCCATAAGAGGTAATGCAGTTTATTTGTGTGTGCATTAGCTGTGGTGATGCTGGGGTAGAGGGTAATGCTGAACAGTGGCCATCACTAGTGGTGTAATAAATACTGATCTTGTGTGTACCAGCCTCAGACCTCTGGCAATGTGATGCCATCCCAGGCAGTATTATTTGACTGTCACCTCTAGCCAATATTTGCTGGTGACATGTATATCTAGGAACTTTTCTGATAGTATTATGGTCTTTCTGTTCCCCAGTAGGCATTATGGACATAACCATATATAACAAATAAGGATCTCTGGGCTATTTGATGCTATTGCGGTCACGTGTCAGTCAGCAGAAGACACATGCCTTGAAAGCACAAAGCTGATCAAATGCAGCCTCCAGTGGCTGGGCAAATCACTGGGGGTGATTTAGTGCTTCCACAGACCCTCAGCAGGGAGGGACAGATGTTTTCTCTATGGGCTGAAGAGGGTGAGTTTTCAAACAGCTCTAAGTGCTGCTGGGTTATGTCATGAGCTGGCTTTGAAAGATAAGTTCCAAGGAAGAATTTAGGTCTGTTTTCAAGCTTGAAATGTTGAGAGTGAGCAGAGGTTTTACAAGCCATATGAAATGGATAGACTGGCTCTTTTGGACAGGGAGAGCATATGTAGTTGTGTCTGGTGGATACTTTTCAATGAAACCTGTTAGAAAATGTCAGTGCAATGAAACAGATGCTTTTAGAGGAGATACAACTATTCTGAAGATCTCTTTGGGAGGTCCAGAATTAAAAAAAGGGGAAGAAGCATGACATGGGGAGTGGGGAATGATAATACATGTTGCTGTCAATCCTCATTGAGCCTTAGGTCATTAATTTGTAGTTTCTGAACTCTGGGCAAGCATCGAATCTCTTCTGAAAGGAAGTTTGAGGCCAAATTTAGCTGTGTCTCATTAAAAATAAGTTTAAAAAACATCCTAAGTCACAAACAAAAAGTTTTTGTTTTGTCTAACTGAATGTTTATTGTCTCAAACCCACTTCAACAGGAAGAGTAAATTCCCAGTTACCACCTCCAGTCCAGAAGCCATAGTGTTTGGGGTAAAGTCAGAGTATTTGTCAACTGACCTGTGTCATTCCAGTATAATGGTAAATATTGATCTAAAGAAGGATTTATGTGACCAGAGGAGGTGTTTGGAAATATCAGCCCCTAAGGAGAAATGGATTCTCCACATTCAGGGAATGTCAGGAAAAAAACCTCAGGGATATTTGTGGGAACATCAGCAATACAGGTCATGAAGAAGAAAGTCAATGGAGGAAATTTATAAGAGGCTCTGCAGATGACAACCAGCTCCCAGCAGATGAGTTAATAGAGGCAAAGTGGATGCCAAGATGATGGGATCAATGGAGCAATTCCATTACAAAGACAGATGAGTTTTATGTGGATGTTGTGGGTTAGGAAGACCTGGCTTGATTATAGAACAATATTTTGACTCAGAACATCAAATCTGATATTAGGTATGTTTATACCCCAGGCAAATTGGTCTGACACTAGGTGCTTGGCAAAAGCCTTTTCTGTGTTTTCAGTTTAATTGCTGCAAATCAGCCTCCTAAAACAGCCACACGGTGGCAGCAAGCCCTTGAGGAATCGTGATACAGGATTTTTGGAAAGAAATTTGCTAAATATAACTAGTTTCAGTATCCAGACATGCATATTTAGAGGGACTGGAACTTACTGTACCATTAAAATTACAAACTAAAAGCCATGATCGCTTTGCCTAGTGCTGACAGCTACAGCAGTGTGCACTTCATTTGATTTTGCTTGTTCCTTTGGAGGTCCTGGAAAATCCTTTTTCAGGAGGATTGTTCCTGATTTGTATCAGCAGAACATTATATAAACTGTAAGGAAGGACAGCCATACATCATGTAGCAGAGGTCTCATCTCCTGTTAGTGCACACAGGAGCTTGCATGGATGTTTTAAAGCATAAACACAAATGCCACTGGTAAGAGTTGATCAGAAATCTGTATTTCCCTGTTTTACAGGATGTCAGGAGCCTTCAGACCACATCAGACAAGAAGCATCTCTCTGTTCATGCCTGCTCTCTAGGAAAAGGCTGTAAGAGCTTTCAATGGGCTATTATGAGATATGGCACATCAGCATGATTTCTCATTCTGAGATGGCTGAAGTCAAGCAAATAAATAGTGTAAAAAAGGACTGGACATTAGCATAAGACATATCCAGAGGTGCTGCAGCTAGTGAGAGTGGCATTTAGGAAGGAACCCAAGTCCACTTGTGCTGTAGTTGATCATTCAATTGTTTCCCTGGCTTGTGCTTGCATTTTGCTGCCTGATATTTAGGGAGTGCAAGGCTTCACAGTTACACTGGTTGGCCATTTGTTTGGCATGAAAATGCCAGCACCAGACCTGGCCTTGCTGAATTAATGTGCCTCTGACTTGCCAGGGCTGAGAGGTAGCAACTGCTGTTGCTCCCTGTTCTCTGGCCTCCAGCAGCCTTGCAGTGCTCTGACCCAGAAACTACAACAAAACTTGTTTTTTTTTTTTTAATGTTGCTGCCACGTTGATCTCACGTACAGTCCCCACCATCTCAGTCTGTTAAAGCACTTTGCACCTGAGTCCAGCCTGAGGAAAAAAGTCCTCTGTTTTTTAACTCCTAGGACTGTTTGTGCCAGGGATGCAGAAAACCAGATACCCTAGATCTGGGGTCTCTGCCAGCTCTCCCTTCAGGCTGACAGAGGGTCCTGCTGCAGGAGTACATTCTCCAATTGTTATTTCATTAGCATATGTTTTATAGCATTGTAATGTCAAGTGTTATTTTTGGCTATGACTTCACACTGATGCCTTTGGAAAGCCACACAACACAAGGAGAAGGGGGGAGGAAACAATCCAGATGATCTGTCCATATAGCTTGAGCATGTGGGAAGCATCATCCTTTCAGCCTCCATGGAGATACAATCTAGTAATCAGAAAGTGATTAATTCTCAGTTTTGACTAGATGGCCACATCCTCTGGACCAGGGTCTGAAAGAGAAATGAACCTAATGAGTTAGAAATGGTGTTTGGAGGCAGGTGTTGCTCTAGCTAGTTTGAAGCAGGACATGGCAAGATGATTGTGAAGGAATGGATAGAGAGGTGTCAAAGAGACAGATCAGTGTTTCTTCTAGCTCAGGAGGTCACACAAGATGATGTGTTGCTGAGGAAATGGGTGACAGGTGGAACTATCATCCATACACCACAAGTAGAAATATTAAGGCACTGGGTAAAATCTGAGAATGGAATATAAATAAATATATTTAATAAATATATTAATAAATATATTAAATATATTTGTCTTATTGGCAAAGGCTTGCAGTTCTGCTGGGTTCTGAGCTCTGTGTGAAAGCAGAATGGGGAATTGAGCATGCATTGAGCATGGGACAAGGACTTGGGTCACAGTTTGTGACCTGCTTTTGGGTCATGTGTTTGCATCGTGTGAATAGAAAGGATGGGGACACTGTAAACGACACCAAGCTAGTTATGAAGTGACTGCTGCTGCCTACACACATGTGATAGGAATAAAATGAAAAAAAAAAAAAAGTGAAACTCAAAGTATAAAAGCTCCAGTCCTGCTGAGTGCAGGCTTTTCTGGAAGTGATAGTCTGTCCTGATGTATTTGTTGACGTCCCTACATACTGCTGCAAAATACATTCTATAACAAATGGTTGTCTGCAGACAGGAGGGTCTCCTTCTGTTTTGTTTATGCATTACATAGCAGTCAGTCATGGCCAAAAAAAAGCACATCTAAGAAGTGCTTCTGAAAGCAAAGCATCCAGGGATACCAGATCCCACAGAGTGAAGCAGTCTTCCTTTCCTGCTCTGACTAGAAGAGCTGATGGATGTGGGTTCCAACCCTCCCAGTATGGGAGTAACCTGCAAAGTGCTCCCTTGCCTCTCAATGGGTGATTTTCTGCAAGATTTGTCTGCATATTGTGGACCTTTCTTTATTCTGCCAGTCGCTGGTCTTTGGAGGTAGGAGAGTGAAATTCCACCATGAAAACCTATTGCTCTCTCTACCTTCTTCTGCCCTTCTACTGACAGAGCAAGGCACTGAGACACACTCTCCTCCTTTCTGGGGTGAAATCAACCCAAAAGATCAAAGCTCTTCTGCAAGATTTTAGTGCAAACACCCTGTATCAGACCATGGATGGTGGAAACTGTAAAAGCATTACATATGTAAGCATGGGGTACACTTCCCTGCAATGGACACCCTTGTCCTGGGAGAAGGATCTTGGGATGGATGCCAATCTGTCTGGGTTACCAGTTAAAATGTCAGTAGCTGGGGGACTGGTATATTGGTGTATTATATTAGTCTTCTGATCTTGCAAATGGGAATTCTTCTCTGTATCTTCAATGCCACCATGTGGTAAATGTAAGATAACACTGACTTCATATAAAATTTCATGTTTTCAGTAGGAGGTGGATATATGGGAGGAGGAGCAGCCTAATCAGGATTTAGTTTTTATCTTAGGCAAAATTCAGTCATAGGGATGAGTGTATTTGTGTTTTATTGCTGAAGCAGAATGAAACCTCTATGTAGAAAGCAAAAAGGAGAAGGTCAGCAGTTCAACCATTACAACTTGCAACTGATAGTTAATATTTGTAATCCCCACCCCCAGAAACAGCATGAATAACAAACACCAGTATATGGTAGTAACAAACAAACCAGAGGAAAGGGAAATTATTGATGTTTTGCAGTAATTTACCTGCCCTGCGGTGTCATAAAGTCCCAGCAAGTGTTGTTGTCCTCCCACAGTCACAGTTACTGGAAAAGAGAAAAATAGATGTTTATGCACAAGGCAGTGGCTTCATTTCTATGTGTTTCTATCCTAAAATGCCAATAGACCCTTGTGCTAGACAAATTAGCACATGTCTAACAATGTGCATCCTAAAGCAAGCCAATCCTTTCAACCCTAATCGAAGTCAACCTAAAGTCAGAAAAAAGCAAATCCTTTATGCCAGATTTCTATTTATTTTTCAGAGAGCCAAGAATGAAGAGCTGTACCCGCCGCTGCTGTGGGAGACCCAGAGACTAGAGGACATCTGCTTCTGTCTCTGCAGCCATCAGCTCACCCCCATGAGGTGCCAGGACCTGAAAGCACAGAATTCTTCCTCCCCACCATGAGCACTAGGGTAGGTTTTTCGTGGATGATTGAGAGGTTTTTTCCCTATTTTATTTCTTCCAGACAATGAAACAGTGAAGTATTCAGCAGTGGTTGATGTTTGGTGGTTGTCAGTGAAGAAGTGATGCCTCTTGGGCAATCTGTCCTGTGTTGTGCAGTCACAGGTCAAGTGGGAGTGCTTAATATATGGAGCTCTGTGGTGGATGTTTCAAAGGACAAGGAGAAAGGGAAGCACTAATATTTGCAGGAATGTTGAACAGATTTTGTTCACCAGTAACTGGTTTTGTATGATGGAAAGCATAGTTTAGTTTACTGATCACACCTCACATATTTACTCCTTTAGTAGAATTCATTTCAAACTTCTTTTTGAGCCCATTGACACAGATAAAAATGTTTTCTTCCTTTTGAAGAACCCTGTTATGAGCTGATCTCTGTAATCAGTGTTATTTTGTTTAAAGGATATGATCTGTGTTAATGATATTTGGTTAACCAGCTAATCTGCTTAAATCATTACTATTCATCTGGAAAGAAAGGGGGAGAATCCAGTTCCACTTATTAGTCAATAGGAAAACTTTAAACATTCATCAGGAAGGTTGCTTAAAATAATGCTATTCCCACAACCCTTAGACTATTACTTTTTTAAT
>JAOEGS010016222.1:78528-123239 GCA_025447755.1 Corythornis vintsioides
TTAGACTATTACTTTTTTAATCATGAAGGCAAACAGCTGGACTGACTATAGAGATATGGCTGGGTTAGGAGGGGGCTAAACTGCTGCCCATCAGTTGATCACAACTTGCAATTAGTGAGGACTGGGAAAGATTAGTTGTTAATTATGGCAAAGAGAAAGATTGAAGACATCACATAGGTTTCTTATTGATGATTTAATTTTAATTATTTGATTTTTAAGTTATAAGACTTTTGTAGGGAAAAAAAGCACCTACCAGTTTATAGCAGTTGAGAGCTCTGCAATGGGAGACAAAGTCCTGTCTGAAATCTCTTAGACTGGAAGTCTCTGTCAGTGTGTCTGGACAGACTGATTATTCAGCAGCTTTACTTGCTTGCGAAGCAACACGGTAATTTTACTAGCATAGAAACAGAACAACACTGACATCCTGAAAGTACAAAGGCTCGGTGAGGACCAGACTTGCTGATGAGAGCAGGATGGGCTGCACTCACAGGCTGCTGCAGCTGGCTTGTGGTGTGCAGGGGAAAGAGGAGATTGGAAAGGGGCCGAGAACCCTCCTCAGTTCAGGAGACTGCTCGTGCATAGTGCAGCTCCCAGGGGAGCTCAAAATGGGACTGGCTATTGAGTGTGCATGTCCATGGGTGAAAGAGCCCCAGGGAAGAGGTACCAGGATGGGGAGATGGGTACAAATGCAGACAGGAGATAGTCCAGAAGCCCCATCACCTTCCCTTAACCTGACAAGTAAACTAATTTGAACTAAACCTTCCCAGAGCCCTGGATTTCAACTCCTTTTTATTTTTTTGTACTAAAGAGACTCAAAATGTCCCAGTAAGGGAAGAAACTGTTTAAGACTTCTGACAATGTGTTTGCTGTTCTTTCTCAGAGGCAGTGTGGGGCCACAGATGGTCCTGCACAGCTTGCCAGAGGCAGCCAAGGAGGTGTGCATTTATTTCCAGTTGCAACCTTGGCCAGCCTTCAATCTGCCCTTGTGCCAAGAAGTGCAGAAGTCGAGACCTGTTCTGCTGATTTTACTCTGCTCAAGGACCAACTGTGGGAAGATGTACCCTTCAGCTGAAGGGAATTTTCTCGCTGTGGTGCATTAGCTGTGCCGTGCTCAGCTGGCTGAGGTGGGGTTTAGGACAGCATGTGAGCATCACTTAGTCCTTAGTTGTATTTGCATAGTCTGCAGAGACCCTCCAAAGCAGGATGCTCACAGGACAGCTGTGTGGCTGTGGGGTGCATGGAGGTGCGGGTGATCTAATGTGTCTGATGAATACGAAGAGACATTTGCCATATGTCAGTACTGACATAATTATGCAGCTCTGCCTCTCATGGTGACTAACCCAGAGTGCAGGCAAACTGATCTGGGTCCTGCTTACAAAGATCAACTCAGGTTTTCATTGTTTTAAAAGTAGTACTGATATGTAACCTGTCAAGCCTTGGGCTGCTGTGAAGCTTTGCTGGCCCATCTCTTGGTGGCATCTGACTGACAGAGCTACCCTGGCAAAAAGCCCTGGTGCAGATAGAAATTGCTGCAATGTTCCAGTAGTTAATACAATTTGGAGACAAGCTGTTTGGATAGAAGTCCAGTCTGTCTCTGGTGTGCTACACTTTGCCAGAAGGATATGCTTCAACAGCTCCTGAACTGTGACTGGTCCTCTGTGATCCATTAAGTCAAGGGGAATATTTTTCATCAGGTCTGTGGAGCCACACACTGAACTGTTATTGATAGTTTGTACAGTTCAGTTTGGCTCTTGGTGACCTCTTGGACATGCTGAGGGAGAATGAAGATGTCATTAGTGTCTTACTGTCTATCTCCACACACACAAGGGCTAACAAGTACAAGGGCTTTTGGGAAAATACACCCTGAGTCTGAGTCTACCCAGCTTGCACATCACATGTTAATTCTCCTTATAACTTCCTGCCTCTTATGGATCCTGTTGTGAATTTCTGTGTGGTACCAGTCATATGTTCCCCCCACCCTCTTTTCTTTTTCCCCATCAACCATTACATCTTCTTTCTTCTTCTTAATTGTTCTAATCTGTCTCATCATCAGAAGATATCATTCCTGTCCACATCCTCTCTCTAAGTACTTAATTTTTATACTAAGAGTTTATCAGTCTGCCTCTGTCAGGGAGAAGGCTGTTTTGTGTGTCCATTTGGTAGGTCATATTTATGTAGGCTGAGATTGCTCTCTTAAATTTGTAGGCCTTACTTTTGGATTTATCTTGGTTTACTTTTACTTACCCTGTTACTATCTTTTCCTGTTCTCTCAGTGGCCAAGCCTATGGGAAGCCAACATAGAATTCCTTCCCAGTCACTGGGGTAATGCAGGCTCCTTTATGGGCTTGTGAACTCAGCTTTATGAGCAGTCTTGAAGTAACAGGATAAATATGAACTCTTCCTTCCCATTTGCTGGCTATATTGATATATTGATTAAGCAGTGAAATGGTATGGCCTTTAACACCAAGTGCAGCAGGGACTGCAATAAAATGTGGCTGAATATTTGCCCAATCCTGGTTTTCATTTTGCTCCATTCTGCAATGCATCAGATGATGTGACAGGGCACATGTTTTCCTCCTTTCACTGGTGGGTTTAACCTGGTTTAGCTTGGTGTGTAAAACACTGCTTTTAAAATGTTAGTTAGACTGTAAATTAGGTGGGTATTGCTTGTTATAGTTTGAGTAACTGTTCTGGATCACCTCTGTGGCTTTATCAGAGTTCTGTATGCCTGGGAGTTTTGCTAATGAGCTTCAACACAGAGCTCAGAAACTTGCCATCCCACATGAAGACCGTGGCAGATAGGTGCTAGATAAAGTTATTGTGTGGGCTGGATCTGGTGTGTGGACCATGAACTGGTCTGAGCTTGGAGCTTTTAAATAAATTGTTAGTTTTTGTTTCTGGGGACAATATGACGATTTTTCTTGGTGTTTTTGTTGCCCAAGTTGCCCCAGATACATCTGTCACTGAGCAGTCATTGCCAAGCTATTCTGATGTTGCATTTCATTTGCTCACAGCAAAGCTCTGGTGACTTTATGGGATTGATATTTGGGTTTCTACTGCTTTAGGTGACGGGTAGACACTTGAACAAGTTTTAAATTTCTAGATAGAAAGCTCTTTAAATGTATGCCATATAGATTTCCTTTCACTTCTAAAGGTGCTTGTTCATACAAGCCTCATTCAGTATTTAGCAGTACTGTTTGAAACTCTTGGCTCCAGCTTGTGCCCAGTTTCACAGTACTTCAAACCAAATGTCTTTGCTCTTCATGTGTTTGTTGAGTCACACACTATGTGAAACTGAAACTGGATCTGATCAATGGATTAAATCAGATCAGATCCTAAGGAGGGAAGATAGCAATGAGATATATACTGAAAATTATTTTTGTCTTTAAATTACATATGGACACGCATACACATGTATTTATTTACATAAAATACATGTGTATACATTTTTCCAGTTTGAACAGAACAACATTTTCTGTTGTACAGTGAAATATTTTGCTTTCATTTTTACCATGCCCAAGGCATTTTGAAAGAGGAAGGATTCAAATTCTGAAAGGAACATAGACCTTGTTGACAAAATAATGGGTGAACTGCACCATACTCAGTGGCACGGACTGAAACCTCAGTGTCACCTCAGATGACTAGAGCAGCTCCCAGAGAGCTGAGAACTGAATCCCCTTCTTCTCAGTTCTTAAAGTAAATGAAGAAGCTGATAGGCTTCCTTCCTTCTGAAAATGCCCTAAATCTCCCACAATACCAGCCTATAAAATCAGAACATTTTAAGCAATGCTAGAACCATTCCTTCCCAGTTTCCTCCATGTTCTTTACCAGTATTATTGCTGAGTAATTCACGTATAGAGTCCACCTGCAATTATGAGGGAGTGTGTTTAGGGGTTTTTTTTCTGTTTGTTTTCCTCAGCATACATTTGATGTTTAAGCTGAACTCCTCACAAGGGGCAGCAGTCATTGATTTCCCCAGGAGGTTTTACTTCCTCCCTGATAATCATCTTTGCAAAGCATGACTCAAGTCCAGACCGTATCTTCAAGAGTAAATGCATTGTCTGTGGACCACAGCTAATGCCAGAGTGTCTCAGTGAGCTCAAGTTCCTTCCTCTGGCACTTTTCAGATTGACTTCTGTGAAGTTATCAATATACTCAGTGCAGTGTGTTCTCCAGCAGCTGATATCATTGGGGATACTGACAATGCATTTGCTTGCTGGGGAACTTCTTTCCTTCCTTCCTGAATGTAGCTTTGTGAAAGCTTTTGTAATGAACCGAGAATCCCCCTCCTCTTCACAGCTGTCCTCTGCTCTCTGGGGATTACCCCAGACAGGACAGGGGTGTTGTTGTAGGAGTTGTTTTTTTTTTTTTAAGAGAGATTTTAAACATCTTGTTTATAAATTATTTTCGTACTGCATCGCTCCCCAGTAAGGGTCTCTGTGGCTGAAATGTGAGGATCCCTGCTGCAGTCCAACTAGGGACTGAAGCTCAAACATGTCTTAAAGTCATTTAAGACTCTAATTCCCTTTGGTTTCCATAACAAGATCTAAGTAATTGAATACAAATGATATATCCCAGGCTTTAAGAAGTAGCAGATTTGAATATTCAACAGGAAAGCAAAGTAAATGTGAGCAGTGAATTTTTGTAGCACTGTCTAAGTGTTTCAGGTGCATTTATGAATCTTGTATTGGGTCACATTTATGTTCAGAAATATCTTTCTTTAAACAATCCAGGTGAAGAAAATAAGGGTAGGGCTGCCAGGAATTAATCTCTCACATGCTGCTTTGAATCTGGTTAGCTCAGAGTCTGGGGAGCTTCATTTTAGCTGCTGTGGACCAATTTCCAGGAATGTTACATGACTGCAGCTGAAACTGGAATCACTCAGACAACCTGCAAATGAAATCCCTGGGGAGGCTACAATCTGGCAGCCACCAAAGGAAGCAGGTCAAAAGTGAGGCTCATATCCTGGTGGGAGTCTGCTACAGGCCACCTGACCAGGATAAAGAAACTGATGAGACATTCTTTCAACAACTTGGAAATGTCTCACATTCACTAGCTCTTGTTCTTGTGGGGGATTTCAACTTGCCAGATGTCTTCTGGAAGTACAACTCAGCAGAAAGGGGGCAGTCCAGGAGGTTTCTGGAATGTGTGGATGACAACTTCCTGCTGCAGCTGATGGGTGAGCCTACCAGGGGTAGTGCTCCACTAGACCTACTGTTTACAAACAGGGAAAGGCTGGTAGAAGATGTGCTGGTTGGAGGTTGTCTGGGCTTCAGCAACCACGATATGATAGCATTTTCAATATGTGGTGAAGCCAGGAGGACTGTCAGCAAAACCTCTGCCTTGGACTTCTGAAGGGCTGACTTTGGTCTATTCAGGGCGCTGGTGCAGAGAATCCCTTGGGAATCAGTCTTCCTAAATAAAGGGGCCTGGGAAGGCTGGGCTTACTTCAAGAATGCAATTCTGAAGGCACAGGAGCAGCTGTCCCTGTGTGTCAAAAAATGAGCTGGCTGAACAAAGAGCTTTTACTAGAACTCAGGGGAAAAAAAAAAGTATATCACCTTTAGAAAAAGGGACAGGTGAGCCAGGAAGCATTTAAGGATGTAGTCAGGTCATGCAGAAAGAGAATTAGAGATGCAACAGCTCAGTTAGAACTTAAGCTGGCCAATTCTGTTAAGGATGATAAAAAATGCCTCTATAAATACATTAATAATAAAAGGAGGTCCAGAGAAAATATTAATTTCTTATTGGATGAAGATGGAAGCATAGTGACAGAGGACAAGGAAAAGGCTGAGATACTTAACACTTTCTAACACATGGCCTGGAGCTGCCCCAGGGGAGGTTTAGGTTAGATATGAAGAAGCACTGCTTTATGGAAAGGGTCATTAGACCATTGTTCAGGCCAGGAATGATAGTTAGCTGAGCTCTACTGACTGCTCACCACTTGAGCTAGAAGGTTATCCTTGAAGTGTTCCTTCTTGGAAATGTTCCCTTTGCTCTGCTGAATGCAACTCTAAAACATTGTGTGGCCAACACACCCAGAGCAGATAACATCTGGTGTTACAGGATCCTTGGCTCACCCAGGTCTGCCAGTTCTCCATGACTCAAGCATGGGCTGTTTTTCCTTTCTACATGTGAGGGTCATCTCCAGAAAATTGATGTCACATGTTCCCCCATTTCCTCCTTCATGACAAACAAGATTTGATTACAGTCAAATTGATTTTCTATGTCAGACTTATCCTGCAGCTTAACTATATTCTTTTTGAAAGGAAAATCAAATGCACGCTATTTTGTCCTGTAATTGGCCTAAATACTGCCCTTTAGATGTAAATTGTACTAAATGCCTTTCTTTAATTGTTCCTGTGATCATCTACCACTAGCTTGTATGGGCCTCTGAGAGCCAGCATTTTTCAATGGAAGGGCTCTGAGCAAACCTCACCATTCTCTGTCACCTCATCAACAGATGAGATCTATGTTCTGCTGAGCAAATACTTTTGCCCATCTGATATTTACAATATCTGAAAAACATTTCCAGTCTGCTCCTCTTGGTGGGAGCACAGAGAAGCCTCCAGGGCCAGGATTCAGCTGATTTCACTCAGCGTAGCTCTTGGTCTAATGAGGTGGTGAGGAATTCACTGCTTTGTCTTTGGGCCACAGACATTTAGTGATTTTAAAGCCAGATAGAACTCATAGCATCATTTATTCTGCTCTAAATAGCTTATCTAGTGTCTTCCTACAAGGCATATTTCCCTGTTCTTATAGCTCTCATTCTTGTAGCTTTTTTTTCAGATTCTTTTTCAAGCAGTCACTTGGACCAGACAGTGGTCTAGCAATAGTTTCATTAAAGATCTAGCCAGAGGTAACATGACTTTCCTATTTCTACCTGTCAACCCTCAATGGCTGATCCAAAGCTTGTTTTGGTTGATTATTCTCATTATTTAATGAGTCTTGCAGTTCTCTATGCTTCTCTTAAGGCCAGAGTGAAGCAATTATTTGCTTTTGTATTCGTAAGCCTTTTTTTATGACATTATTTTTAACTCTGTGGTTGTACAGAAACTCTGGAGGCTGTAGCTCAAATGCCCACTGAAAACATCTCACAAAAAGGGATGTAAATAGTCACACTCCTGTGATGCTCTCATGGTATGGAAGTAAATGCCAAAGACTATTGGAAGTCCGGGATTGACGATTTCAGTAGGACATTTCAGGTAATTCTGGAAGCATCTGAGAAGTGAAATCTAAACAGTTTTCAACATTTCATTTCCAGACAAATCTCTGCTGTCTCTAGGGATTGCTCTTCACCTTGGACTCCTATTTCATGCATTTGTCAAGGGGCACCCCTTTCTCTCTGCTGCCTTGTCCATATTGGTTTGAGGATTCCAGTGGAATTGGTGGGAAAATGCCCACCCACCACTCATGGTGAAGCAGCACTGGGGCAACAGGTCGTTTGCCCCAGTCTGCAATAGATTCATCTAGACAGTGTCATCTTGCAAAAAGAGTCATGATTGTGCTGTATGTTTTTTGAGCATCTTGAGAGGAAAAAGGCCACAGATTGTCCCAAGTGGGTATTTGCAGAGACAGCAAAGAGAGGTACCAGTCCAACAATTTTTTCAAGCAGCTGATGTGAAATTCTTTAAATCTTTCAAAATGCATTGAGAAGTCAGACATGACAGTCATCTTACATGACAAAAAACAGAAAAACAGTGGAGGTGGATTAGGAAGATCAAGTAGAATGAATCTGATCCAAAAATGGATGAAAGAGAATGAACATTCCCAAAGCTTTCAGAACATGCACAGCACTAAAACATGAGCCAGCTCCTTCCCAGTCTGGGACATTACTTATTTCTAGACAGCGTGAATGAAGTTGATTTATTGGAATCATTGACCTCATTGTTTGTAAAATCAGCACTGGAGGATTTCCCCTGCATCTCAGTGAGTTATTACTGTGCTAATCAATCCTTGAACAAATTCAGCTTTGCAGATAGAGAAGTCCAGGAACCTTGAGGTCTCTGCAAGGAATTCTGTGCCCAGATTCTCCAGTAATACGGTCCTGAGGGAGCTCTCGGGACCTAAGTGTTGTGGAAAGCTGTGCTAGAGGGAAAAGGCTAACGTGATTATAGTGCTTGGGGAATTGAAGAACAATTGTCATTGTGTCTAAGAGAGTGTTTTGTTAGATTCCATTCTGTCTTAAATAGAGGGCTGTGCACTGCAGCAGAATGGGAGGTGCTTCCTGAGTCAGCTCACTGTGCACCGTCAGCAGTCCCCATGGAAGGCAATTCTGCTTCTAAATTAGAAATTAATAATAAATGCCTAGGTAAATGCACTAAATTTGCAGGCAAATAGACTCTGATATGTGTGTTTCAATGATACTCTAATCAAGGGTATTTTTACATTTTATTGAAAGTATTAGCACTAAATCCAAGCAAATGCTAGACAGTGGAACAAATATAGCAGTCATTAGTATAAATAGATAAAACTGAACATATTATTAAAAATATTATGAATGTTCCTAAACAATGAACAATACTAGATATCGTCTTATGCCCTGATGGAGGCGAAGTTCCCTTCCTGAGACCACATGATTGTTTGTGTCATTGAGATCATAGAATCACAGAATGTTAGGGGTTAGAAGGGACCTCCAAAGACCATCAAGTCCAACCCCCAAATGATGAATGAAAGAACAAAAATTTGGCTGTGACTGCAATGGAGACTGTCCAAAAAATGAAAGGCATAATGTAGATTATTATCTTTATCTATATTTTTAGCACTTCTAAATATTTTTAAAGCTTCCATCACCATAGCACAGTATCTAGGAATATATGTTTACTTAGAGCTGGGCTCAAGTCAATAGGAAGGTGGTAGAGCTTATTGGAGTAACTGATAATTGGAACAACCTTATTAGTATTTTAACTATCTATGCTGTTCTGACCTGCAAAAGACCAACTGCTATGGCATTTTCAGTTTATTTCAACACAAATAAAGTCAGTCAAGGCTCTTTAAATCAACTGTTTACTAAAACCCAGTTCTGAGAAGGATTTATTTTGAGTCTCCTAACAGTGATGCTAAGGTCACGGTAAGCAGATCAAGGAGTGTGAATTTTACTCCAAGGAGAAAACGTGGGAATAAAGGGAGCCTTTGACAGTTTGCCTAGTCCCTCTCTTCTGCCCGTGTAAGGCAACAAGTCCTTCCTCTAAATGCAACTGAGTGCCAGGGAAAAGACTATCTCCAAAGTTATGTTAAGCATCTGCTTATCGAGGAAACATGAGACTTGGAAAATACCACCAGCCTAAATGGAAGATCTGTGTCAAAATGAGACAAATCTCACTGAAATGTGCCCATAGTGTGTTTCACAAAATAACTCCAGGTCATGTCAGACAAGGGTCTCTCTGCATGGTTGAAGGGAATTGAGATAGCTCTCTGCTACCTCTCTTCTTACACTGTTCAAGGATCAGAGCTGGGCATTGTTGCCTGTAAGGGAGAGGAAGGCAGTGTGGAGAGGCAGTGTTGCTTAACAGCGTGGGCTGTTTGCTCTCACAGTGTCTTCCTAAAAACTGGTGATCTGCTTTGGGCTGGGTTAGTTGGCAGTGGAAGCAGATAATGCTGGTGGAAGGGTACTTCTCTGCAGCAGACAGGTTGTCCTCATTGTGGGCTGGATCTTTAGATTATAAAGTAGCCATATCACATTGACCTATACTGGCAGAAGACCCTGTGCTCTGAACCTGATGGACGTCCCAGGTGCTGGGTGAGAATGAGACTTCAGAATAAGTATTTTAATATTCAACAGGTATGACATTAGTAGATTGAATTTTTTGAGGACTTTGAAGTTGACAAATTGGGGAGCTTTTGTTTCTTGTGTTCCTGAAGAGTTTCTGACTAAGAGTGTCCAAGGAGCCTCTTGGGCAAATGGTTCATGCTGGCCGTGCTTGTTCTCAGTATCACCCACACTGATGAGTGCTGGTAACTGTGGTAGAACAGCTAAGTAATAAAAGGTATGGAACTAAGACCTATCCTGGATACTGATCAGGGTTGGGGAGAGATGTTCTTCTGGCAGCATTGTTAGTGCTAGAGCTCGCAGTGCACTATGGCACATCCTACTGCTGCCAGACATGATTCAGGGGAGAAAAGGCTTCTTTGTTTACCAGCATCTTCAACAAAAAGTACAGATGCCAAAGCAAGGAAGAAGAGACCCCCAGGTCTCTTTCTCCAGAGCTGCTCTCCAATAGTTCAGCCCCCAGCCTGTACTGATACATGGGGTTGTTCCTCCCCAGATGAAGGACTCTACACTTGCTCTTGTTAAATTTAATTCAATTTCTCCCTGCCCAGCTCTCCAGCCTGTCCAGGTCTCTTTGGATGGCAGCACAGCCTGCTGCTGTGTCAGCCACTCCTCCCAGTTTGGTGTCATCAGTGTCACGTATTCCTTACATTCAGGTGCCAGGCAAGCTAACCAGATCTTCCCTGTGCTAGCTGATGTACCTAAAGATGTAAAGATGTGGTTTAGTGATGGGCTGAGGTGTTTTTGGTGCTGCATTTGGGCACACAACTGTGTGGTACATACATGTGTGTGTGTCACAGGCACTGCCATGTGTATTTGAGCCAGAGACCTGCAGCCAGACTTACTCTGTGGCCCAGAGAGCAGAGCAGTGCTTCAGGCACCATTCCAGAGTTATGATAGCACAGCTTAAAATAGCATTGGATCCTCTGAGCGGTGAATGGCTGGGGCAGGGGCACATTTGGCACACTGAACTGAATCTGTCTCCAGTGTAATGCAGTGCTTGACGTGCTATATGTGAGAGTTCAGGAGCATTAGGTTTGCTGAAAGTCCAGCACTTCCATAGCAAACATTTTCCATACTGTCAGTCTTGTTTTGGGCATGAGAAAGAGTAAATGCTGGTTTGAGGCCCCTTCCACACCAGCATCTCTGATGCTTTGACTGCACCTTGTTTCATTTTGCCATTAATGACAGCCTTTCCCATGCATGTTTCCCTGTCAGGTGTTGCTTGAAAGGGCTTGAAAACAAAGTACTTGTTCCTGAACCCAAGGAGGACCATGACAGAAACTCTGCTTTGCATTTCCCAGAAACAAAATCAGGCTTATGTGCTGAGCACCAGGACCCAACTTCAGCTGCTATTTACCTTGCAGCTTGCAGAAATTAGCCAAACATTTGTCCAGCAGATCTAAGTCTATATGACTTAGGAAGCAGAAATGTTAAACACCATAAACAAAAATCTTGGGAATGATTAAACTTTCTAACAAGAGAATATGAAGTTAGGAATATGCCTTTTCCTTGTCTACCACAAAGGTTTTAAATGCTATTAATGCTTTCTCTATGTCCTGCTGAGAAGCCTTCCACTTTCCAGCATGGCAGCCAGTGCAGACAATGAAGTGATTGCAATGTCAGAGAAGCAACAGATGCAGATGGATGAAATGCCTGGTCTTTTTGTGTGCATATGGGAGAGGTGAGTGCAAACTGAGCACTGCATGCCCTTACTCTTTATTCAAGCATGATTAATGTGAAGCAGAGAGTTATCCACCCCTCATCATCTGATTATTTCCTACCACCAGAGATTAAGTGGTGGCCTTTTCATGGTCTTGTAGGATAGCAAGAGGCTGCATGTTGGCTGCAGGCCAGTGCAGGATGTACAGAAGAGGTGCTGAAGTGACTGGTTTTGCTGGGGCCAGAGAGCTTTTCCTTTGGACATAAAAAATAAATCCAAATGCCTGTACAGAGCTGGACAGGAATTTTCAGCTAGAAGATGTGATTTCTACAGAATCAGAAGTTTCCATGGGAAGCTGTCGCTTTCAGCGGAAGAGTCCAGATGTTTCCACTGGGAGAAATGAAGTGAAATGATGTGAACTAACTGACCCTGATCTGAACTGTTCCTTTTGTCAGAAAGACCTGAACTAGTTTATGTAAAGCTGTTTCCCTGCCGTGAGGGTAACACGTGTTGTGAGCAGTGACTCCTGCACTGAGAGAAGCAGCTTGGGATGCCAGGGAAGCACTGTGGGATGGTGGCAGCCAGTGGCTTGCTAGGTGCTGGGTGATGCAGCCTGGGTGAGGAGCAGCACACGAGTACCTGGATTCAGGCTGTAAGCTGCCATGGAGTGCTTTTCATGATGGTGAAAAAGAGGTTTAATATAGAGTCCAGGCTTCTCAGGTTGTTGCAAATGCATTAAACCTAAGGCTGGCAATAGGTAGGTGTGACCACCACATTGATTTAAAAGCTTGGAAGTGGAACTGTTGAGTTTTTCCAGCAGATCCATTTATTTACTTTTTTATTTGAAGAAATTTTACTCCTTTGAAAATTTTAATAATTTTTAACCTCTCATTCTTACATATAATAAAAATGAATTCTGAAATTTGTAGCTTTTCCAAGTGACTGGAATTTGTGATAGGTTTCTGCTCTTCAAACTTCTCTTAGGTTAGGATTAATTCATTTAAATTTTCTGTTAATCTTTCAATGCTCTAATACATTTTCTTAATCAAATGTTCTAATTCATCTGAATTTCCAAGAATTTCTTACCCTTCCTGTTAGTTATAACTCCACTTAGTATTAACTCTTAAAAATATTTATTAGGTTTCATTCACCTTTGTGAACATTGGAGGCAACACTGCTGAGCTTAGAGGAATTACTTTAGGTTGGGAGAAATATCAATCATAATGTCTTGTAGCTGGAAAAAAAAAAGTGAACTAATTTTGAAACAAGCAGTACACTTTTTAATGTAAATTTTTAATGTAAATTGCTGTTAAAATTTTTTGATATTAAAAGGCAATGGCGACTACTTGCACAGGAGCAGAAATTTGTGATGAAATAATTATTTTTATAACATTTCCTTTCTTCCCTTAAGTGAGAAAGGAAGATAGTCAGCAAAATACAAGATAGCAGCATTAAAAATTCAAAATATTAGCCAATATGAAATTGGGCAACACTGCAAATTATGCTTTCATCTGGCAGAAATATTATTTATTTTTCACCTAACTTTATTTAAGGCTGTATTTGTTTAATTATTGACTGAAATAGGCAGCTGTTAAAAGGCATTCTGAAAAACATTTTTAACCATCATGCCTGGTAATATTTTCTGTTTCACACTGCTCTCCTGAGAGCTGAGCAGTTCATTCCCCCTTGTTTTCTGGAGCTTTAATCTGTATTAGAAAATGTTGACACACTTCTTCAGCTACACAAAAGTGCCACTAATGGGGATCACATTTGACTTCAGAGGAAAGGAGCTTTGAAGAAAAATCACAGAACACTGCAAATAAAGGAGAAATGAATCAAGGTAGAAAATCCACAGCTACTTATTGCAAATGATTACCAAGTATGATGTGAATTGTACCTTTGATTTGAGTTACTGGTTAGCACAGCAAACGGATTTTAAGCAGTGTATTTTACACAATCAGATACATGAAAAGCCTTGTTTTTAAGGAAGATATTGTTCTCTGTTTCTATTTTTACAATGGCAACACCTTGGATTCTGACTCCATTGTGTTCGGCCGGTGCAAACAGGCAGAGAGAGGCCAGCCTGGCTCTGCAGAGCAAACACACCAACAATGAAGGTGGAGAAAGAAAATTTCCTGTCTCGCAGCAAGGGAAACAAGGTGCACAAGAGGGGATGAGGCTCTTCAGGGCCACGCCAGGCACCAGGGGCAGTTGGTACAAAGCCCCAAGCCTTAGTCTGTAGCTTCAGCTCAAAACGGAGGAATCTTTAGGCTTGGCCAGCATTGCAGGCAGCAGGTCCCTCTGGGTGATGCTCAGAGCCTGGCCATTATGTCCTGCCCATCCCCAAGGGACAGACCCAGCTCCTTTTTTCTCACAGGTGCACAGAGCAGCAGAGAAAAGGGTGTGCTGCCCATGTGCACTGTTGCAAAGCAAGGGTACCTGCAGTATTTGTTTGAGCTGATTTCCCTGACAAGAAGATTAGGGTGGCTAAACATTGCTGCTGCTGGAAATTGATTCTGAACATCAGCAGGGCAAGCACTCGCTGCAGCCGCAGCTGCCCGCCAGAGATCCTTCCTTTATTGCAGCTGGGATATTGCTGAGTTTTCAGGCATGTTGTAATTTTCCATTGATTTTTAATGAAACTGTGCTGATGCTCATATAAAAAGGCACCTCGGGGTCTTGTGCTGACTTTGTCCAGAGGCGAACTCATCGGATAACATTTTTTTTCTGGTTCCTGCCCTGTCAGAGTAATGTGTCTGACAGACACACAGACATTAATTCAGAAAGTACCTCCACAAAGAAATCAGGCTGCCAGATTAAGTAGAACAGATATTAACTTAGACACCTCTAAGCTCCTCTGAAACAGACTCTCCCACATGGAGAAAAGCTGAGTTGTGGAAAGTGGTTTTTTTTTCTTGTGTTTTTTTGGTGGTTTAAAAAGGTTTTGAGTGTTTTTGTGCATTCTCATAGTGACAAATTTAGAAAACACTGAGAAGCCCTCAACTTTCTGCTTTGGTACCACAAAAATGGAGTGAACAAAACAGCATGCAGCATTTCAAACCAAGTTCAGCACAGAACCAGTGGCTGAAAGGCAGCAGCAAACCAGGCTGGCTTGTAGCTGAGCATGTGCAAGTCTATGGGGTTGTTTCCCTACAGCAGCTTATGAGTGCTCTATTACCTGACCCTAAATGTCCTCATGGTAAAAGTGGGTATAAAAAAAAAAAGGCAGGTTAAGAGCAAGCTGTGGATTCTTGGGTGAGTTTAGCCATATTGTGCTGCACCTCTCACTCATGTCAGCAGGCACGAGCCAGGTCTGAGGCCAAGCACTGATTTAACAGAGCTGCAAGGGAGGGAGTTCACAGTTGCAGGGGTTATAGTGGTGCTAGGGCTCTCCTGTACCAACTCTAGATTGATTTTTACTGCTGCCACAGAGTGGCATTACTAAAGATACCTCTTTGGTTGCTTTCAAACCCATCCATATAAGGAAAGCTGCCACCAAGTTGCTTCAGGAGAGAAATGCAAGGGGGGAAGATAGATGCTGGTTTTAAACCCACTCTGACACTGGCTGCACCAGGTGGAGGGAGCACCCTGTACACATGGGATGTGTAGATCTATCTGCACAGCTGCCTGCTAGCACTTTAGTGCAATGGGGTACTCTGATCTGCAATTAGTTACTTCATAATGTGCTCAATTATATCTTGTGGAGAAATGAAGTCGAAGGAAAGAAAAAGTAAGTGTAGACCACAGAGCTCCATCCAAAAAAACTGAAGACACTTCTTAAAGAAAAAAGCAAAAAAACCCAAACATAAACAATGACAACAAACCAACAAAAAACCCCCTAAACATTATTTGAGTTTTCATTGCTGCTATTTTTAGTGCTTTTAGCAAAGCACCTTTCCTCCCCTCCCCCTTTCTGTGTCTTTCTGTGTTTCAATGTAGTGTTTGTCTAGGGAGGTAAGAATAAGATCACTCTAGAAAAAGGCAAAGGCATAATAAATACAGCTGATTTCACCTCATACAATTTATCACTTTGTGCATCATTTTCTCTGATCTCGGTGTTATCCAGAGCTCCTGCAGTCACAGTTAGAAGCAGCACAAAACCAGTACATAGAACAGAGTCTACATGTTGGCTGTAGTTTTTATGCAACCAGGCAGGGACCAGATGCAAGGAAAGGGTTGTGCAATATCAACCACATGGGAGCAGGGAGTAGGAGGGTGGGGAAGGTTCTGCTTGGTGCATTTATCCTAGTCTTGCTGCCTCTCCACTCCCTGTGCCACTGCTCCTCTGCCAGCTCTCATGACAGCCCCACACTGGGGCTCTCCATCAGCCAGAACACCTCTGTGTGTCTGGTAAACAAGCTCTTCCCATACCTGAAGTGACCCAGCACTACCAGACAATGAATAGGTTACGTAGCCCTCTGAAAGGCCACCATGCAGTGTAGACTGGGGAGGACCCTTCCCTAGCAGAGCTTGCCAGCAGCAAACTCAATGTGCACACACAGTGTTTGCTTCCATGGGATGTGCTCCTTTGCCAAGGGACATTTTCCACAGATGGTGGCTGAGCTCAGTCTGCACCTGCATGTGTGTGTGTAAGCAATGCAGTGATTAGCCCCTTTGTTTGAACAACTGTGGTTTCAGCCCTAAGCTCTTTTTCTCCTATTTTTTTTTTCCATATGCTTACAGCTCCCATTTCTAACAATTTGATCTCCTCCATATACCAAATACGTGCTGCAATAGATGCACTGCAATTACTGTCCTCTCCTACTCTATAAACTGAACTTGCTGTTCATCTCTTTCCCCTCTGGCATACAGCCACTTTGTCTGTTGGTTATTTTTCAAAGCATTTATCATCAGAGTCAAAAAGTGAGCTGTAATGTCCGGGAGCTATACCTACATTATTAAATAACACTGAGATTACTCATGGAGAACAAGGGCTTTCTCTGGCTTGACACAAATACTTTTATACCAGAGTGACAGGGCTGAATTTCATTTTGCTGTGTTTCTTAGAAGGATGCTAAAGCAAATGGGCAGCTCTTTCAGTGAGTATAAATATGTCATGATTGAAATGCTTCCTGGTCTTCCCAGAGAATGACCATTTGGAGACAGAAGTCTAAGAGTGACTTCCTGGGTTTTTCACCCTTGGAGTCAATTAAGTTTGGAGATAGAGATGACCATGTAAAGTAATAATCTGTTGAAATGTGTAAGGATTAAGCATCCTTTGTAAATCAGAACCAGGATTTGGAGGAGGGTGGAAAAAAAGTAAACACAGGTAGGATTGCAACCTTCTTGTACTGCAGAACTTCCCCCAGCCAGCTGGTGTAACTGCACCACATGGCAGGGCTTTAAAACCAGCACCAGAAGGGTGAATCACAAGCAAGGTGGAAATCCCTCTGCCCATACCCAATGGAGGCAACAGCAGCATGGCAGAGGTAGGTGACACAGCAGTGATGTGGCAGAGGTAGGTGACACAGCAGCAATGTGGCAGAGGTAGGTGACACAGCAGCACTGTGGCAGAGGCAGGTGACAGCAGCAATGTGGCAGAGGTAGGTGACACAGCAGTGATGTGGCAGAGGCAGGTGACACAGCAGCTCGGTATGGGAGCGAGATGGATGGAGCTGCTGTGCCAGCTGAGATGCACAGCACTATTTTTGGCAATTTAACTGCAGGGTCAGTGATGAGTCTGGTCTGATGCAAACTGGTCCCCTTCCCTACTGAGGCTCAGATGGCAAACACTGCTGCTTGGTGTATGTTCATGAATTGTTTCCCTCTTAACTTGCCATCCTCCGTCTTTGCTAGCTGTTTTTAATCCTGTCTCTAGCCTGCATGCAGTGAGATGTCTTCAAGGCAGTGCTCCCATACCCCTGGGTAGGAACAACACCTTGCAATCAGTGCACCTCCTGCCATCTCAGAGTCATGCAGCAGTTCAGCCTGGAGAACAGGAGCCAGCAGTCTGTGTGCTGTGTGTCTGGACAGGCTGGTGAGGTATTCTGGCCCTGGTTTCTACACTATTTTTAGGAAACTCCCACAGTGGTGTCTTTCCCCCAGCCTAATGAAGAAAGCGACCATGCCTCTAATCTGATTGTTAGAAGAACATCCAGCTCCACAGGTCAATGAAGAGTCAAAAGCATCATTTAACACTTGAACTTTGCTGGTGGCCCCTGACCATGGCTGGTGCTTGCAGAGAATCCAAAGCAGCTGCATGGAGAGGAGCTGCGATGCATCTGTGCAAAAGGCAGCTGAGAGCCAGAGGGCAATTGTTTCTTTGAGTTGGTGGCATTTTTCCTTCCAGGAATTTTGCTGCATTGTGACTTAAAGGTCATCTTTCTCTCAGCCATGGAATGAGGCTGACTCTGATCCCACCACTGCTCTGGGGTCCTCACTCAAAGGAACTGATCTCATGATGTGGATACAGAGAAGGGGGGGACACATTTCCACTGGGTTTGTTTCCACTTCAAAACATTACCAGGAAAGGACTGATATATCCCTTATGAGGAGGCTTCTCAAATGCTGGTGTCTCATTTCCCTCCACCAAATTCCCCACAGAGTAGTCATCAGCAGTAATCTTGCTCTGGTGGTTCACGCCGCCCTGGCTTGCACCCTTCCCCAACGGGGAGAGGCTTCCTGAGTCTGAGTCAGTCTGGCAGTGGGACTGGAGCAAGCAGTTGGAAGCAGAAATGGGCTCTGCTCTTGCCCCTCATCTTCCCCATGTTCACTGGCATGGAGCACAGCTCTGTCCTTCTCCACCACACTGAGCTGCTTTCCACACTGTCTGTTCATGCCATGGCAGCCCAGCCTTTCCAAACGCTGCTGCTCCATGCTGGCTTGCAGCACTGAGGCTTGTGTTTAGGCTTTGTGTGGGCTAACTTCCAGCACAGGCATCTCTGGGACTCCCATTACAGTGCTTGGGAAATACCCATGAAATACCAGCTCATTGGACACACTCTAGTGGAGGTACATCAACAATGAGTCAGATTTTCTGTTTGCCATTGCAGCTCAGGGCTGGAGCACTCTGGATAGCTGTGTGGCTTCCCTAGTTGCCTTGTGTCCAACTGGGAGAGGAAAACAGAGAGGTAGGTAATGTGCTTATGGCTCAATCTAATGAGGTCTGCTTCAAGCAATGTATCTTAGGAAGTTCTCACCAACAAGGTGCCCGGAGTGCCAATACTAACTCAGCAAATGAATGTTGAAAAAAATAGATTTCCCTATGTTTTATACTGGCTTTTTATAGCATGTTATTTTACACGAATGGCCATTTCTTAAGAAATTTCCTTTTAAATGTAAGTCTCTAAAAGGGAGTGTTGTATCTGAAAGGTGAAACTGGTTACTTTTCTCTAAAGATAGACAAAGGAGGAGTTTTAGGTGTTTCTTTGGAAAATACTGAATTGAATAAAACTATGGGGGGTGGGGGGAAAGGCAGCCTGGTTTTAACCAGTTCTGTCAAGAGTAGTGGTTAGCACAATTTATTTTGTCCGTGCCTCAGAAGGAAGGAAAAACATCTTCTGGTCCTGGGTGGAAGATGCAGGATGTTTCCCTCCTTCTGTGACAGAGGCTGCAGGTGCAGTCCAAGTCCAGTGCAACAAATTGCTTCTCTAGGCATAAACTTGAAAACTGTTCATAGGAAGGTGATTACAAATGAGGACTTGGAAACAGCTGACACGTGCTGACAAGGGAGTTAAAGACAATTAAAGGGCAGCAAAACATATCTGAGAGGCACGTGCTTTCCTTGCACAGGACTGAAGAGATGATAGCATTTATCCAAGTGGGTATGGTGCTTGTGCACCATATTCACGTGGTTCCATGGTTAGACTTTGCAGTTGTATGACTGCCTGCATTGCACTGTCTGTAAAAAGATCATTTGTCCATTTAAATGTCACTTACTGTCAAATGGTGGAAAAGCTGAGAAGCCAGTGCTGACATTAATGCAAACAGATCTAAAGAAAATTCTGTTAAGATCCCACTGAAAAATGCTTTGGCCCTAATCTTGTGATTGGATGTATGTGGGCAGATGTGTATATTCCTGCAGAACCTCTCTGACTTCTGGGAGAGGACATGTTTTAAAGTCAGTTATTTGCCTTGTTTGCTAGTCAGGGTCTTGGTGGTGGGTTTTGAAAGGCAGCTGAATGACTGCGGAGTGCAAAGTCACCAATTCTCATAGGGAATTGTACTTCATAAGTGGTTTGGTCTCTTTTGAAACTCTAACTTCAAGAAGTGTTGCCTAAGTCTTTCCAGTTTTCCACTTTTCCCCCCAAACATTTACACTCTCCTATCCCACAAAATCCTACCTTGCTATTAATCATGGGGCCCTGAATTTTTCCCTCAGCTATTCATGTAAACCACTCATCATTGACAAACTAGACACCACCCAAATGTCACATTAACCTTGCATGGAAACACCCAGAGATCCAAGGGCTTTCCGTGGTGTGTTGCATATGCTGTGAATTTCGGAGGATGAAAAAATAGAATAAACTACCTAAAGCTATGTTTAGCTGAAACTTGATTTTCACTAAAATGTTTTTAGTGGCAATCAAAGCATTAAAAAAAAAGCTAAACACTTAGGTTCAGAAATTAGGACCTGTGGTGTGTGTGTACACAAGTATTTTCCTAGTTAGTAATGAGAGCTGAGTGAACACAGTTCCTATAAGGTTTGTGACAGAGAATTTTAAGAACACACCACTTCTGTCTTTAAGAAAGATGTTGCTTTAAGAAAGACGCTGCTCCTAGAAAATGCCCTAGAAGTTTGTCCTGCCAAAGAGGCTGTTTGTCCTTCTGTCAGTAATACATGTCAGAGCTGTGTGCTCAAAAGACGTCTGCTCCTAAAAGATCTCTTCCCTTCCAGGCTTTCCAAGGTCATACTTTAACACGAGACATGAAAATCTTAAATGTCAGCAAACAGTGGGACAATCTGTTAAGCACACTCGGAGTCTAAATATATTGTCTTTTTTTCCATCTCTGTGTAAGCTTAAAAACGTAGTGAAATTCCATCAAGTTTGCTTACCCAGCCCACGCTTCTCCTGCTGTAGTGACTTCTGCATATATGCCCAGAGCACCCAGTTCACTACTGTTCTGTTTTCTGGTTTTTGGTTTTTCAGCATCGCTGGGTTGAATCCCAGCGGGGCAATGGAAACATCCTGTTGACTGTATTGGAAATAGGAACTGGCTTTTAAGACTTTCTTCCTGGTCTGAACTTGACCCTGTAGGCAAACTAGAAGGGTAATAACAGCCCAGTTGATGAGGGTTAACTGTCACCCTTAAATATAAAATCAGTGTGCAAGTGGCTATGTGTGTACACCTCCTCTGTATGCCACTGTGCTCTGGTTTTGGAAAATCTTTAAGATATAGTAATGGTACCTTGCCCAGAAATTTTAAGAGCTGACACTTTGAATATGAAAAAAATAAGGAGCCTTGTCAGATGGTTTAAACGGGTCAGCCAAACCAGAAGAAAATGGTCATTTAAAGTTCAGTCCTGTTAATAAGTTACAACAACTTCACACTCATTAGACACTACCCTGATATGGTCTGATGTCCCTTCAATGGCTACATAGAAATCACCTCTCAAGTAGCACATGGCAAGTGTCAGCCAACACCAAATGACAGAGAGAGTTTAAGGCACTGCTTTAAACTCTCAGCTCACCAGAGCAGAGTTTGCCCTTGCTCATGAGGCGAGCTCATGGACTGCAAGTAATGATGAATAGAGATGATTGCAGCTAATCTTGCTGGCTGGGATACTCTCCTGGCTTCAGCCCAGGCACAGGAGATGTTGCTCATCTCATATATATCCGAAGAAAGTAGGTGAAAGGGGAAAAAAAAAAATGCTTCAGGAAGAAGCTTTCAGAAATGCTGGAGAAAGTGAAGACTCATTTTCACTTCAAGAAAGCGTGGAATCCAGTCCATATGCTGTACACAGATGTGTGTGTAATGCAGCTGGAATAGAATGGGGACTCCGCCTGCTGAACTTTGCACAGTGTGACAACCAGCCAATGCCTCCACTGTATACAACATGCTTAGGAAAATGGCTCTGTTGTACCCAGCTTTCCATATTTAATAAAAAAGACTGCATTGTTCTTTCCAGGCAGAGCCTGAATGCAAATTCATAAATATGGTCAATATGGATGTCTTGCTTCCACAAATTTTTTTCTTATGCTCCCTACTTACTAAAATGTTAAGTCCTTAATTGAAATTCCACCTCCAGTGGAACAGCCCTCCATCAGCTGTCCCTGGGAAAACAGAGGGAGTGATGACAGCAGAGGCATTGTGATGAGCGTTTCTGTGCTCTCCTGGTGTTTTTTGAAAATTTTCCATTATTTTGGCTAAGAGGTCAATGCTGCTCTGGAAACTTAGCTGTGCTTTGATTCTCTGTTATCAAGAAAAACATAACATCCTTTAAAACAACTACCAAAATCAGAAACCAGCCCTTGGATAGCTTAGGAAAGGCCTGTTTTAATACTTTTTTTTTTTTTTCAATGATTCTGTGACTCAAGCAGCAATGAGTTACCATTACCATCTGGCCATATATATTTAGATATAAATTGCTTTTCACAGAGGGGATTTGCCCATAATTTTACAAAAAGGGGTGGAAGCTGTCATAGTTCTTGTCCTCCTTTCTCTTTCCTCTCTGTCTCTTTAGATTATTTTATTTTGTCTTTATTCCTTTGAGTAATAACCTTTAAAAAAAAGCAAATGCCTTTGATGCTACCCTGAGAAAGCTCTCAGCTCACACAATGTCATTTTCTAAAGAGAACAATATAAGGCTGGAAGATCACTTCAGGTATGCCCATGACAAGGGGTAAGGTAGAAGCAGAATCCCAGGAAACCTCCTGACTGCATCTTTATCTGCCAGTTCAGGGTAAACCAGTGCAAACAGGGCAACAGCAGATGGCAGGAAAAAGGCAGATGGCAGATATCTCCCAGATGTGTTGGCAGGTAATTCAGGGTCTAATATTTTACACACACATAAAATCTCATGAAGATATGACTGCCTGTTGCATTTCTTCCTAAATATCACAAAATAGAATTTGCTATGGGACTTACCATGGATCTGGCTATCCTTATATTTTGTTATTGTCCTTAGGGGACTCATTTTTACCCATAATTAGCATTGTAATGTTCCTGTTATTTTGAATAGGCACATATTTATGCACACACACACACACACACACACACACTTACAGAAAGACCTTCAGATGGACTTTGCAGATTTACAGGTCTCTCTCCTCATGTCCATCAGCATTGTTAATGATGCTTCCCCATGATCACTGACATTACTGGCCTTAGTCACCACAACACTTGCCATAAGCTGGCTTTGTCCCCTTCTCTAACCATGACACTCCACCATTTGAAGAGATTCGCCTCCCCGAGGTTTTACTTTGGTGGAATTGCTCCAGTTTCTACAGTTTAAGGCAGACAGTGATATTTTATAGTCTGAAATTGCTTGGGAGGAGGAGGAGGAGAAAGGAAGAAAACACAAAAGCAGAGGAGGAGGAGGTAGGCAATACAGCAGACAATGTGAAATGTTTCCTAGCATCATTTAATGGCTGCTTTGAACGGCTGAGAAATGACACCAGTAGTTTTACAAAGACAGAATAAATGTTTCAATGTATAATTACATGGTTACAATGTAGTGATACAGATAATTATCACAACTTAAAAAGCCCAAAACCTTTAATCCTCTCTGTCTCTGTCTCCCTTTTTTTTTGTTTGTTTTTTTGTTTGTTTTTTTTTTTTTTTTTGGTGGTGGTGATGTTTTACTTTTGTTGATATTACAGCTTTTTCATAGATTCTAAAGTATTGTCCACAACAGGATGTGGAAATTACTTGAAGGTTTGATGATTTTATTATTTTGCATCAATCTCTACAGGTTTTCACTGTACTTTTTTTGAGAGCAACACACATACAGCTGAAGACCAAAACAGCTCTACACCAAATCCTGGTGCATGTACCAGCCATAAACACAACTGCAGTCCCAAGACAGGCAAATGCTGACCCACATGACCAAGGCTGTCAGGATCTGGCCCAGTGCAAAACATTGCTTTCAATGAGTGGCAATCTCTCATTTGATCCATGTGGATATTTTGTGTAGCAAAAAAAATCTAAATTTCAAGCCTTGTAACTTGCACGCATATTCCTGCCACCCACCAGGGACTAGTAAGATTCCACTTTGAACAGGCACTCTTCATTTTGCTTGCCTTGTACTAGGAGATATATGATCATGCTTGTTTATGTGAGATTTGGGAGAACAAAGGCTAATTAAATCCCACCCTTCCAATAGGATATATATTTTTTCAACCCTGAAGCAAATTTTCTATGTCTGTGTGTTTTGGCTTTTAAACTCAATAACCTGCAGGCATCCACCACATCAGCAAAGAAATACAAAGCTCATTATTATGCTATTAGAAGGTTTAAAACTTAAAACCAGAGGCTATAACAACAGCAATTGGGATATCAAAGACATGCCCTTTTTCCCGGGCCTTGCACTGCATTTGGGCTGGAGGGATGCTGTGAAGGTTGTTTTACTGTGCCTGTGCACTCTCCAACCATCACAGTATGGTGAGGATGTAATGGCTTTTTTTGGATATTGTTGTAGATTCTTTTTTTGGCCAGACAAACAGAACAAAAACAGATAGCATGGCTTCTGGAGGTGAAGAGGTGCTCTGGGCCATGTGAATGACCGTTCTCTCCCAGCCCATTCCTGCTCTGAACAGAGCAGTTTATTCAGTTTTACAACTGGCCTACAGATTATAGGATGCATTTTGGTAAAAACTGTCATCCTGGTTTCACTGGGACAGAATCCCAGGCCAGCCATGGTTTGCAGGACCTTAGCAATTTGGAGTCAGCCAGGGCAGCTGACCCACATTGGCTGCAGGTGTAGCCCAGACTAGACATGTGACACTCGGTATAAAGGGGGGAGTTTGCTGGGGGTCTTCTGATGGAGGTCTCCTGCTCCTGAGGACTGCTTCCCTGGTTATTGTGACTACTCTACACTCACTGGGATGAGTATAACTTTTTTTTTTTACTTTATACTGGTGTTACCTTGGCTGTTTTATCCAATGTGTTTTAATTGCAACCTGTGAGTCTCCTTTATTGGCCCCTCTCCTTGGCTGGGGAGGGATCACTGGGTGATAGAGCAACTACTATGGTTTAGCCCTGGTTATGGGCTAAACAGAGATGACTTCATTCTAAAACTGGGACTGTTTGAGGTCATTTAAGGAAGAAGAAAAGAAAGGTTGCCTTCTGCCCTGAGCTTCTGGTTCTTTATTCTCTGAATTATTACTTTGCTGTCTGGTATTTTATTATTTTCTTTTCCCCATGATCCCCAGCTTTGTTATTTGCAATACTATAAGATTTTTCCTACAGAGCTTATTTTCTAAACCTTCTATTACTTTTTTTTTTTTTTTTTTAACTTTCTGGAACATTCACGATTTCAGGAGTGTTCTGTGGAAGGCTGATTTGATTCAGAGTGAAATAATCCCAACCTGGTTTTAGAGGACATGTATTTCCACCCTGTTTCCCTGTCTCTTTAATCCAATGGTGCCCTTCCCTGTGCTGGTCCAGGTGCTGTGTACAACCCTGGTTTGCACCCACATGAGCACGGTGCTTTCTCAGAAGTTGCAGTCAGATGGGGAATGCTGTTTCTAGACTAGGGAGGATGCTATCACCAAAACAAAATGTCTTGCTCTGACCTCCAACTGTTTCTACATAAGCAACAGTTTTGAGGCTTTAGCTGCACATATATTCTCTGAAGGAAGTCATATCCTGTGTGACTGGTCTCATAAGAGAAAAAATCTTCTTGAAGCAGATAATTTAGGGGATTCAAAGTTCCCTTGAGGAATGTGGCCCTGAGCCAAAAGTATCAGGTGCAGCAGATCCCAGTAAAGCTCAGGGCTTAGGAGGGACTGAGTTGGTCAAGGAGGGTGGAAGGATTTCTGTCTAGAAGTGAAGTCAAGGCAGGCTGAAGTCTTACAGCACTGTCCTATCTGCACTGATTTTTTTAATGTGAATTGGTCTTCTGAGATGTGTGGACTGTGGTCACAGAGGACTTTGATGGTTAAACACAGGCTGCAGGTATAAATCTGAATTGCCGAAGGGAAAATGGACTTAGACCTAAACTTTCAGCTCATGGTAGTCTTGGTGGGCAAACCTGGCATAATTTGTTCAAAACTAAAGGAGGAGTATGATTGTTTCCACTTCTGTAGGCTGACAACCAAAAAGGCTTGGATCATTTTATTGGGTCCTGATGAGGCACAAGAACAGCATCATTTCAGCTGTGCCTGAGTGCCACAGCACAGACACAACCTTGAACTGATGGCAAAATTGTGTGGCAGCAAATATTTCTGTGAGATTCTCTGGAAGGACACACACAAAAATTATTTAACTCTCTCATTTGATGCTGTAAGTTAATTAGGGTATGCTATATTCCCAGCACAGTTAGAGATTTAAAAATAAGCACAGCAGAGGCTGTAGCTGAAGAGGGACTGGATGGTGCAACCAATCAAAATGTGTTCTAGAATACACTGGAGTATAGCTTACAAAAAGCTGCCTTTAAGATCTTATGCCTAGAATCTGTTTCTTTCTGGAACAAAATATGGTGCTTCCAGCCTACGATATGAAGTGAGTCATGGTATTGCCATTCAGCTCCCAGCACAACTGGAACATACCTATGGTATGAAGTGGGAGAACTATTTGGCTAAGTAGAAAGCTCCAGAATTTTTAATGTGCTGTCAAGACATGCTTAATAAATGGCGAGTATTATTTTCATATTGAATAATTCAGACTTTCCTCGTTTCTGGGGTTGTTTCAGCAAAACGTGCAAGTGTGTGATTATCTTCTATTAGTGTGTAAGTCCAGATGTCTTTTATGGGAAGGACTTTCCTAAGGGTTGGGCTTCCTCACTTATGCTTACACCTGCATGGGGGCTGAATGAAGTCATGCAGGTAGATATGGAGGGTGGGTGTTGGTGGCAGAAAGCACATGGGCTGGCAATCGTCTGTGGTCCTGTGTCCTGTACTTCTGTGGCTTCCCTCAGGACGGATTTCAGTGGTACCCACCATCTATTGTGGCCACAGACTCAGACAGGCTGTGAGAAAGTCTGAAGAGGAATAAATAGAAAGCCTGGCTGCCCAGCTGAAAAGGTTTTGATGGAGAGAGTGAAATTCCCATTCTGGCCATGACAACAGGCATATTGCCGTCAGCACGCTGGATTTCAATCAGTGTGTATGAACAAATATTAAAATGGAGAGAAGAAATCATGATGTATATAGTGGGCTGGAAGTGTTCTGGCAAATGAGTTCAAGGTTTAAGCCCTGTTTCTTCCAGGAGAAAAATAAAAGCAGGAGCAACTTGTGTGCACACAGAATAGCAGACAGGGCTGCTTGTGGGTAAAACTTTGTTCCATGACATAGATGATTTGGCCTTGATTCCTGCCCTGCAGCTGTGTGATCCTGCCAATACCAGCATTTCCCTCCAGATAAACTGTTAGCATTGACACAAAACTCCTTTTTATATGTAAACTTGTGAGCTCTTGTGCATCACTGTGCTTATACTAGAGACTGTTTATGGGTTGAACCTAGTATTTTACTTAATATACCCACCTTCTTCATATTAAATACTGTTCTGGTCAACTGCTGTGATGCCTGCTGCCCACAGGGCTTTAATGATCAAGGTAATATAAAATAACAGTGGTTCATTTTATTTTTAAGCATTCAAGAATGCATAATGAATTTTTTTAATACTAGGCAGTATATGCATTATTATGCTATGCTCATATGTGAAGTGTGGTTTTTGACCAACTAGTCCAGAAATCTCTCTATGCTGTTAGTAATGAGAGCTCACAGAATTGGAGAGCTGATGAACATTTGAACCCTCCAGAGTGTGATATAATAATGACCAGCTGGTGCCTTTTCAGTGGGGAAAGCTGTGAGCAAATGGCAGAGATAGGAGAATTAAATCTTGTTTATACTGCACCACTGAGGACCACTAAGAAACTGGTTTGGATTGGTTTTAAGAGGATTGCAAAACAAAGGGGTTTCTCAAAATCTCTGCCCTTTGAGAACAGCAGCAGTCCTCTGTACACACAGGATCTTCAGACTGAGTTTGGGAGCAGATTCTGGAAAGCATATGTATCAACCACTGCTGAGACCCTCTGGAGAAATTGAGAAAGGCACACGTTTCCTGATGGTTATGTATCTCTTCTAACTTCTTTCCTTCTGTTAAAATGCTAAATTTGTTACTCCTACATTCATAAGGCAACTTGGGGTGTGTACACAGACTCCCTGTTGTAAGTCACACACTTTGCAGGATATACTGGGCCAGGGATGGATCAGTACCCAGAAAGCCAGTGCTAAAGTCACCTGGGGGCTGGTTATGGAGGAAATGTCATCAGAAGAAACTGATAAGGATGACTTAATTTGATCCTGTGGATCATTTAATCTTCATAAGTTGCTATTCCCCTTATAATTCTTTAACAAGGTGAAACAACATTTTCAAGAATAGTCTCAGTGCCATATCCTTTCAAACAGTCCTTCAGCCTATGTTGCTATTTGTGCATTGTTCACTCACTTTGAAAAAGCTCTTTCCTTACCCAAGGGTACATGGATGATGGCAAACTGCAGAGTTTTTTTTCTAGTGCATTTGCTTTCCTTCATAAACACTTTTCTCTGGAGTTTTTCCCACCCTTGTTCCTTCAGACATATTGATCTCCATAGGCTTACTTCTTTCCAGTTTAAGATCTGTTTTCTTCGAAGCTAGCTACATGTCTGGGAAATATACACTCTGCTGTTCCAAGAGGGTAGAGGGAGGTATTTCTAGAAATAGCAAGATGACAAACAAATAGAGAAATTCTAGTCTTGGCTACCTTACTATAAACTCAGCACATAGATGATTTATTTTTTTTTTTCAGAACTGAGGTTTCCCATCTGTCAATGGATGGACATAAATCCATGCAGATGTTGGAGACATCTGGAGAGTATCCATTCCACTCCCAGTGTCAGTGATCATCACCCAGTTACCATGTATTATTGTTGAGCTAAGGGAATTTGTGTTCCCTTCAAATGGGTGACTGCAAGAACTGTTATATGTCTAACATCCTCCTCCAAATATACCAAAGCTCCTGCTTAGTGCTTGTATTTCCAAAGATCTCATGAGTATCTAAAAGAGCCATTTTATAAACCAAGAGGGTGAGTGCTGAGGGATGCTGAGGGTGAGTGATGGGGCTGCTGCCATCCTGCAGAGAAGACCCTCAGGTCTGCCACAAGACTGTTGGCCATGGAGGAGCTGGGGTGGAAGGAGGGGGTTTGAACCTTTTAAGCTCAAATCAAAATTAGGAGAGGGGATTTCCAAAGAACCTAAAATGCTTATTTTCTAATGGAACTTGAATGGGGACTCTAGGCCTACAAGAAGGTAGCTTCAAAAACTCTGACATTAGTTTTTCTTGAGAGAGATTTTCTGTTCTCTCTCATCTGGCCACAGCCCAAGGTACCCAGACAAGAGAGGAGTCTTTCAGCTAGCTGAACTTTGTTTCTACCCTAGGAACAACTCTATTGTACAGTGTGAATGCCAGGTTCCCTCTGGGCTTTGCATGTTTTCTCAAGTTGGTGTTTGTCTTGCCTGATCTGCCCCGACTTTGTGGTTCCTGTTACTGTTTTCTCTTATTGTCACTGGTGAACTCTGACCCTTACTGGATTATGGTGGAGTTGCTTTTGTCTGAGGATGTGTATAGGAAATTTCCCAATACCAGGGTGCTCCTGCCTCATGCTGAAATGGCTGCTTATCAACCTCTTTCTTTTTCATATACTGTTAAATAAAAATGAAGGGGAATAAAGTTATTTTACTAGTACCTGTAATTAATAGGAGTTGCATCTGTGAAATGGCAAGTGGCATTAGGACTGTTGTCTTTGTTTAGTAGATTACACCTGTGCAAATGGTTTGGAGGAAAATTTTCTGAATTGGAAACTATAGGCACTTCTGTAATCAGCTATAAAATTAATATAGCAAAGAAACTTTTTTTTTTTTTTTTGAAAAAAACCCACAACACAATCCCAAATGTGATGACTTTGGAATCTAATAAGTCTGTTTGACAAAAAACCTAAATACTGCACTTATTAATGTATTAATAACATTTCCCTGCACCTTCTGCAAATATTTAATATTAAAAAAGGGGGAAATTGATATTTTTTCTGGCGACATTGTGTGTTGTTAAATATCTTAATTCAGATTTTCCAGGATCTTAACAGTTTGAACAGAAATGCATTGAGGAAATTATCTATTTCTTTCACTTACTTTATTCATCTACTTATTGGACTTTTATTATATTCCTCACATTCATTCACTTCAAGGGTTATATGGCTTAAATTTGCTTGTCCCCAGCTCTGTATCTTCCAAATCCAGATGAACCTAGCACTTTGAGCATAGATAACCTTCAAAAGGATTATCTAAAAATCCATTATTTTTTCTGTTTGCAATACCAAAATGTATTTGCAGTGAATTCATCATACTGGAGATCATCAGACTAGAAGCTATGTATTATGGCAATAGGCATAAATATTTATAACTAATAGGGGCTGTATCTAATTTTAGGTAGTCATACCCACCCCACCCAGTCTCTCAGGTTATGCTTCCAGCCCTCCTAAGGAAGGAAATCCATTAGGGCCCACCAGTAGTGCTTTCTTATTGCCTCTGTTGGCTCTGTTTTTACTCTTGCCTGAATAAATCATGCCCATTAAAAATGGTTGCTCATATAGCAAATCTGAAATTTTGGTGGTCCTCAGACACCCCAAATGATCTTCCTTAGGTCAGATGTAATTTATGTTATGACAGTATTTTGAGCACTGAGAAGCTTCTGAGAAGGACAGATCATTTTAGCTTCTGGATTATTGAATGAACCCTTTCTATCAAATAGCAGCATCTTGGTTTGTTAATGTTACAGATAATAGAAATGCAGCTATTGAGGGGGAGAATTCTGAAAGTGACCCAGTAGTAAAGCTGGAATATACATTAAATTTAAGGTCAAGCTAACTGCCACAGCCCAATTTCCCCTAACCACGATAGTGTTCTTCCTAACTTAATATACCATAAGCTCCCAAACAGGTCCTTGTATGTTTCCTCCATAATCTATAAGCAGATCATTAGAAAGTGGCCACAGACACCTTCATCCAAGTCCTTTAGGCATTATGCCTGAAGTCCTTGTCCCAGTTCCACTGACTGGGGAACCACTCACTGGAGCAAGATTGTGTTTGGCAGGGGGATGAAGTGCTTTGAAAACCTTTGAGAGCATGTGGGCTAATTCTTTCTTCCAGAAGTCAAGCCTATCTGGTCTTGTTAATTGGAAAAGTGAACTTATTAGACAGTAGTGTGATGACAAAAGTAATGAAAGGAGAAGTGGAGGAAAAAAAAAACCCAAACAAATGCTCTGTAGGTAGCTTGTACCAGAGAGATTAACAGGAGTATGAGCAAAAGGCAGCTGAGAGGCTGTTTTCTCTTAAGTGCCTGCTTGGCTCTGCTGTGAGTTTGCCAAGGCTTGCAAGGATTTCTGACCTCGCCCTGCAACCATTGCAGGTCCTCATATTAAGAGAGCCTGAAACAACACCTGAGCTCATGCTATTTGAGGCATTTTCCTTGGAAATTTTTGTCTGCTGCACAAACATTTCTTTTGGAAGGAGTGGGAGTAAGTCTGCCTTTGAATAATAATGATTACGATACAATAACTGTAAAATGGATAATAACAGTAACCAACTAGAACTGGCCAGGGGGATGATAATTCAGCTTTGCAACAGCTTCTGAGGTTTTACAATTTATTTTCATTTTACAATGGAATGAAAATAAAATCTTCAGATATTTTGTTTTCAATTTAAGTCTTTCTTGCTGTACTGTCAGAAATAGCCAGAGGGCCCTGAACCTCAAGAATTTGTCCTTCCAAGTATTTAAAAAATGCTTCAACTTTCATGAATCAGCATTTTCTCCTGGTGGGATAGTTCATCAAAAATGCTCTGGACAGAAGTTTTGCTAACCCCAAAAGTTCAAAATCATGAGTCATATCCCCAAAAACATAATTGTTACAAATCACTTGTTTTATGGTTTATTTATTTTACGGATTGTTTTTGGACTGTCTTCTCTTAAATATACCTTTCCCCTCCATCCACTAAGGATGTATATTTGTTTCCCACTCTCCTATATTTTTTTTTTTTTCTCCTATTTTCCTGGGCTTTCTTGTTTCTTGTGCAACTACTTGGCTTTTTTGACCTTCCCTAGCTTATGCACAAGAAGCAATGCTGAGATAATGGTTTTGTGGTATGCTGTGGCATGGGTTTGCCAGGAAAGAGGTGGTTACTGGATGGTCTCTGCAGCAGATAATGGTCACTGGGGGGTTGTCCCACTACTGTCCTTGCAAAGCCCCGTCTGGCTGCATGTTGGTTATTACTCATCTTGGATGGCATTTTCCATCAGGCAGAGCTGACATCTGTGAGAAGGCAAGAACATCTGCTCTCATGCCCTGGCCAGCTGCAGCCCTTGCCAGCTCGGCAGCACTTGAGGAAATCAGAAGAGCCACACGGTAATAATTATCACTCAGTGCTTGTGGGGCAGCTGCTATGTGTGCTATGTCGGTGGTTTGGTTTTGGACCCAGATGGCCTGGAGGTGGCTCTGCAGGACCCCTGTCTAGTTCAGGCCAGCTCCATGTTCCACGCTTCAACCAGGCACACACTTTGGAAAGACAAACTGTCTTTTCCTCTAACGTTTCAGGTGGGAAAGCCCTATTCTTTGGGGGAAAAAAGCAACGTAGAAAACGAATACTGAGAGAAGAATATGCAGCTGTTTAATTATGAAAGATGGAGGGAACTGCAGAAGACCTGGAAGGGCTTAATGTGACAGAAGCTGCAAGGTGGTTTCTAGATTGGTGGTCGTTGTATGAATTCTCATGCAACTCTCTATACCATACAGTCAATGTACTAAGCCAGGGACAAGATTTTTCTTGTGTCCTCAGAAGCTTCCATCCTGTTCAGCATAGTCTCAAAATACTATTTTCCTTGCAAAATTGTTGCAAGAAATTATATAATTTTTTAATCTCATGTTCATGCATTTAAATAGAGGGCAGGAGAATAGAAACCCAGTTGGGAGCACCATATGGAGACAACACCAGTTATTCTTGTTCTACCATTTTCTTGGCATAGACTTCCTCTGTCAAACCTTCAGATTGGGGTTCTTGTTCTGCATTCACTCCCCGTTTCTTCCTTCCTTGGAAGTATCAGGAAAGTCTTAGAGTATTGCTACAAGCAACTCTTTACAGGAAAAGAAATAAATTGGGCAATGCGCTTCAAATAATGGAAGAATGAATTATTTCAACATTTTAGCTGTTTCCCAGGAGGGAGAGCAGAGGGAGAAAATGCACTTAACACTCTAAAATATTAAAATAACAAGAGCCACAGCAATCTCACCCTTCTGGACTTAAAACAAACTGAATGGTTTAGGTAAATTCCAGGCAAATCTCCAAGTGGCACGCTCCATCAGAGAACTGTGCATGGCAAGGGGAATTCTCAGTATTAATGATATCATGAACTGGCTCAGCAAGTTTGGAGTTCTTCTGTAAATTCTGGTTTCTAACAGATTAGCTGAATACTTTTTGGAATATGAACTCTTCATGTTGAGTTTGATCCTGTTTTCATGGATGGTATTCCTGGAAAATTACTTTCTTAAAGCTGTATTGCACTTTTTTTTTTTATGAGATATTACTCCATCGTATTCTGGAACAGGCTTAAAATATTCCAAGCAATAACTAGAAGATGAAAGGGACATCAGTAAGATGAAGGGAATTGTACTTGATTTTGTTTGAGATTTACTGGATACATACACAGAACAAAGCAAAGCAGCCCTGTGAAGATCTTTGAGAACTTAAATATGAGCATGCTAATAACCTCCTAGATTATTTCATGCTTTTGCTGAAAATTTTAATGGCAAGGTTTCAGAGAGCAAAAATGGGTTTAAACTAGAAAGAAATGACAAATGATCTTTGTACTTTAATGTGGATGAAAAGGTCTATATGTAGTTATAACTAAACAAATATCTCGATAAGGGTTGATTTTTTTTCTTTATATTTTAATGTAGATAGACCCTGAGGTCTTGAAGCTTTTGTGGCCATGCAGAGCCATTTGGGAAGCAGGATCATACAATCCAATCTGTTACAGCAGCAGTCTTGTCCAGGCTTGAATGGACTACCCTAATTTCTGGGAGTTACTTCCACAAGCCATGGTGTGTGTGTGTGTGTGTGTGTGTGTGTGTGTGTGTGTGTGTGTGTGTGTGTGTGTACACACATATACACACATATAGCATAAAATTATCTCGGGAGGTATCAGTGTGAGTTTGTTCCAGAGCTGAGATTCCCTAGTGGAAGCACCTCACCTTTTACATGAATCACAGAATGTTAGGGAATGGAAAGGACCTTGAGAGATCATCCAGTCCAAAGCCCCTGCCAGAACAGGATCACCTAGGTCAACCCACACAGGAATGTGTCCAGGAGGGTTTTGAATGCCTCCAGAGGAGACACCCCCCGCCCCCCCCAACCCTTCTGGGCAGCCTGTTCTAGTGTCTGTCACCCTCACTGTGAAAAAAGTTTGGGTTTTTTTCCCCATATTTATGTTCCAGCTTGCACCCATTGCCCCTTGTCATTGGATGACACTGAGAAGGACTTGGCATTTCTGCTGCTCATGGGCAGTGTCTCAAGAAACTGGGTCCCCAGTATGGAAAAAAACATTGACTCTACACAAAATTAATGTAGGAAAGCATGCGGAGGTCAGATCACCAGTTCTAAAATGGAGCTGGAGATTGCTCAGAAGCTGAGAGTGTCTGAGATGGTGGGGGTCTGGCCTTTGAGGAGAGAGCTGCTCACAGCAGCTGGATGGCTGCCCACTCTGGAGTTGGAGCATGAGACAGTTTGTGAACTTAAAACACATTTTCCAACCTTATGGGATTTTCCTTATGGTCTGTTCTCAGCAGCAAAGCAGCATTATTATTGTAAATAGATGCTCTTTTTGTCCCATCTCCCAGGGGATAGAAATTAATGTTATGTTTGAACATGTATGTTTTCCCACTCATTGCTGAAGCTGTTCTTTTCCTCAAAGTCTGCAGAAAGCCAAGCATTAGCAGATCCTGTTAATATCATTACTTCAAAGTTATAGCATGGTTATAGTCTGTGCCAGAGTCTTTAATAAGCAACGTGGCCTCCATCCCTTCAGAATTACAGGGGTTGGAAAGTAGTTTTTGTGAGTCATCTCAGGCATCCTCCTGCACCGTGGCAGGACCTTTCTGTCCAGCTCTTCTGCACAGTTTAACTCTTTCAAATGACTAAGTGCTGGCTCCTGTGCTTGCTGCTGGGACTGTTCTGTCTGTGGTACACTTGCCTACTGTCCTGAACCAGGACTGAGGATCCTGGTACAGTGTTGTGCTTGTCTTCCTCTCCTGCTCCCAAGCCATCCTGACTGTGCCTCCTGTGCCACTGTACTTGGGAATATTTTTACAGCTGTCCACCCCCTCCTTTGGGAGGATTTTTTTCTTTTCTTTCCCCAGTGCTTCTCCTGTGAGTGAATGGTTTTTCCAGCCTTCTCTTCCCCCGAGGCTGGTTGGCGCATTACATATTTATGGATTAATTGCTATATCTGTGCCAGGCAGAAAGGCAACCCTGGGGCAACCCCATTGCTGGCTTAGCTGGTGCACTGGACCCACTCTAAGTCTGAGGAGCTGTGCTAGCTGAAACACCAGGCTCTCATAGACTTTGATGCCTTCCCCTTCCCTGTGATCCCAAATAGATCATTCAGTCTTTGGGCATTAGCTGGGGACACTGCTTCTCAGGAAGTACCACAGGGTGAAGATGGCACTGTGTCCCCCAGGACCCTCTGAGACATCTTACCAACTTTCCTATGATAACTTTCTATGCCCACAGTGATACCTGTTGGAGAAGGTGGTCTTGGTCTTAAAGCTACAAATCTGTATGCAACAGAACCAATACTAAGAAAAAACCATCACTCTATAATGAGATCTGCATCTATTTCAGCCAAAGGTGGTAGCAACCACACAGTTGCACTGTATTGTTGGGTTCTCCCTTATGCTATGCTAGCCTGCCTGTATCCTCACTGCTGAGACATGCTGGATGGTGTTTGGGATAGCAGTGAGGTGTAATGACTCGCTGTCAGATCTGGAAGAGTTTTCCTGTCTACCTGGGTACATGGGAAAGTCATTGGCTGATGAATGGCCCTTGAGCATTTTAGTACATGTAGAAGTTGCATGTAAAGTCTAGTACCTGCACTCAGCAAAGGCTACTGGAAGCATGGCATGTTTTGGGAAAGAGGTTTCTGTGTGAATAATGTTTGATGCATCAATAAGGCAAAAAATCCTTTTTTTGTTTGTTTGTTTTATTGTGGTGTTGGGTTTTTTTATTTTTTTGTTTTTGTTTTTTTTTTTTTTCTTGTAATTATTAGGCATTATTTAAAACCCCCCTTTCCCTGATCTTATTTGAGGGGTGGAAAAAAAAAATTCATAAATCCAGTTTAGAATTCCTTTATTCAGTGCCTCTTGGGATAAAACTTGGGGTGGCAATTCATAAAGCTTTCATTCTTGAGTAACTTATTCTCTGACTTAGCTGGAAGATCCATATCTTGGTGAATAAGAAAAACATCTGACAGGAGACTGGCAAGTGATCACTCTTAAAAACAAACTTGAAATATAACAACTGGTTTTTTTTAAGGTTGTGGTTGGTTTTTTTTTCATTGCAAAGATAAAGAATAATTTGACAGGCGATGTCATTACTGTTTAATGACTTTGAACAGAACAATTGAAGGAAATAGGTTTGCTCTTCCTCATGCCTTGCCATTTCCATGATGTCATTAGGTCTGGCCATAACAACTGGAAAGTTAGAACATAGGAAAGGCACTGCCTGAAGGGCAAAACATAGTGAGGCATGGTAGTGACCATGGGTATCAATACCACAGACATCAAGGTATCAGTTTTTATCAAGAGAACAGAAAAGAAGTTTCAGTGGAAGCATTTTACATTGACTTAAGCAGTAACTAAACCATTGTAATGGTGACTTCATTTCTACAGAACGTGGCAGTCAAAGAAGTTTTTAGATGTCTAGGAATTTGATTGCTTAAAGTTTTTAGTTTTGTTTCCTATGTGTGTAGAACTTGCTGTTGAAAATCATTAGCCTGGCTGTCAACATGTACCTGGGCAGCACCATCTGTAAGTGGTTTTGGAGTCAATTACTCCATGTTCATGGAGCCAGTTACTGATTTTAAGATAGTGGATATGATTACTAGTTCAAGCTGTAGAGTTTGTTCTTCAGGAGCCAGAGGCCACACTTTCAGTTTTGGTTTCCTCAGCTGATGTCACCTCCTGCAATGTCGCCCTGATTAGAAGGTCAGGGAAAGACTAAAACTAAAACTGACTGTCTTGGAGCAGTAGAGAAGGAAAGGGTCATTTTCTCATCACTTCCACTGTTAACCCTTTTAGTGCTCCAGATAAATCCATTCATATCTTATTGCCGTATAAGATAAATTTCGAAATCAGTTTGCCTATCCATATATCAGAAGAATCAGTGTGAGAAGTCTCTTTCTACAGCACTGGGTACAGGAGTGTTGGGCTTGGCTGAGCTCACAGCCCAGCAAGCCTGTCGACTCCATCTCTGATGTAGTAGTAAGCAGATTTAAGTTAATTTGCCATTCATTGCACCATAATTAGGTCTTATCCTGACCTCTAACAGAAGGTAGTGTTAGCTCACATTTTATTATCTCTTGCAGAAGTTTTTTTCATTAGCTTATGATAGCACTCAGTCTCCCTGGTATCTAGTCCAACCTGCTTTTTTGCAGACTTTGCTAAAAATTTGTCCTCAGTAATTTCTGTACGGTGGTAAGTTCCTTGGGTTAATTACATACCATGCAAAGAGTTATGAGAAAGTCAAATGACTTAAGAAATCTTTCCAACCCATTCCCTCAGGACTGTGGTTGACCTTTTTAAAAAAAGCAACCCATCATTTTACACCTAAACCATTGATACACATTCAAACGGTCAAACATCTTAGTGTTCTTTGCTTCCTCTTGCCTTTCAAACATTACAGAGCTAATACAAAATAGTAGAGAGAGGGGCTTAAGTGCAATTTTAGGGTGGATAAGTCTGCATAAACTAATATGGCTCCTTCATCTCCTCCATTTCCAGCCTTCCCGAGGCGTGTTGTAATTTGCTTGTTCTCTACATCTAGTTTTTAGACTGTAAATGTTATTTGTGGCAGAGTGTTGTCTCCCGCTGTGCTTGATGCACAAAGACATCCACTGACTGCTGATAGTGGCTGCAGAAATTGGATCTTTACGTAGGACTGCAGCAAATTCTGGGCTGCCAGTTGAGTTCTGGATGGTCACCAAGATGCTGGTGAGTATGGGGGGGACTGGTGCAGAGCTTTTCTGTGATTCCTTGTAACATAAAGCTTTTGTTGGTGTAAAGTCAAACCAGGAATGGCAACAGTAGAAAGAAAAGCTGTGTAACAGAGTTGGAAGTAAAGGTAGGAAGCAACTTGGGAGCTACAGACTCTTCCCCAGCCATAGTTGTGTCTCAGTAGTGCCAGGGGACAACTAGAACTTTGTCACCCCAGCACTTAGAGCAGTGCTGCAGAAACCATCTGCCTGAGTAAATAGGATCACAAAGCATGCACCTCTCTCTCCATGGGCTTCAAGTGGATTGTGCACTCACAGGACAATACAGGGATGTGTGTGAGGAAGAGAGATAGGAGTGATTGTTATCTCAAGTTTTTGCATACTGTAAAACACCTTCAGAAGGAAAAAGTCTTAAGACACTTCTGGATGTATGTAGTGCCTGTTTAATCTGAATGTGGTGATTCAGGCAAAAAGAACCTTTTTGGTATAAAGGTTATCTAGGCTTCCTGGATATGGAGAAGCCTAAGGGTCATTAGATCTTCTCTGGTTTATGTGAGACAGGATTAAGAATTTATTCTTCTGTGGGGAGCCTAAGAATTTGTAATTCTGTAAAATGTATCTTAAAAAAAGCCAGCCATGAAGCTTTATTGGGATCCCTGGTTTATCTGGGTGACACCAGGAAGATTGGCAGAGAAATCCTTTTAGTTCCTGAGAGGCAAAATGAATGTATCTATTCTGTGGCTGCCAGTCTAAAGACCCAGATCTTAAGAGTCTAAACTTTCTTGTCTCCAGGATAAAGTTCAAATCTTTACAATCAAAATTGGATGAACATTAAAAGGAAAAAAACTCCACTGCAAGCATTCGTGCAAATAAACATCACAGCTCTTTCAGTGCTATTTATAGCTCTTTCAGTTTAATGACCCTAAACATTTCATGAAGGGTTTCTCTAATGTGCTACCAAGACTGTTTATGGGAGAAAACTGTCTCAAGAATGTGGTGGTGTGAAGATTCCCATAGCAGCACCCATGCAGAAATTGCAAATATCCTTGGGTAGTCTACGTCTAGTAAAGTTTCAGTGGGGGGGAAGTGATGGGATGGGGTTTAAGTAATTACTTACACACCATGGCAGGCAGAGGTGAGTTGAAATCAGTGGGCATTAGCAATCAATTAAAAATAACTAGCATATCAAAAGTGTGGACAGATGTGCACTTATCACAGATTTCTCCAGTTACAGGCATGTTACAGCTCCCTGATTGTTTGATGCCATGTTTTGGCTGTCAGCTCCTTGTCCAGGGAAAGAGGTTGCAAGGCAAAGTTGCTCTGTGCATGACCATTCACTGGTGTCAGGGTGTTCCCAGTTTCTCTTGGGTTCTTCTGCCTTCCCTGGACTGAGAGTGGCCAGCCATGGGCAGCCCCATCATCACTGACAGTCCACTTCAAACCACTTTCTTTTGTGGGAGGACATGAGGAATGGGGATTTGAGTCAGTTCCATGGTATAAGGGCAGGATGTAATAGATCTATGGGTTTACACCAGTACAAGCTGGCCCGGAGCAATAGTACTGCTCGTATGCTAATAAAAGTGCCAGAGCAGAAGACTCCCCTTTCCTGCATGGCTTGCCTGCCCAGCAAGGCTGGGATCATTGCTCTGCAGGACTGATGAGCACTCAAGCCCACTTCAGAGCAAAATCAGACAGATTAGATTGAATCATCACTTAAGAAGAAAAATACCCCCTAACAGTGATTAACAGACGTCTTCTATATTGCTTTTGCTTTACAGAGTTTCAGTCCTGGCTGAGCTATTCTGTATGCTATTCATTAGCTGATCACATGCCACTGCTAATTTTTTTCAAATGGATTCACTATTTATAAACATTCACCAGTTTGTACTGACACATGAGGGGAAGGAGGGAGGGATGTATTTGCACCATCTACTTTGTCTTTAGTGCAGATGCTTTGCAGTCCTTTTGGAGGGTCTGACTTCCCTCGTTTACTAAAGGTGCAACTTTGTCTCCTAAAGCTGTTTGTATGACACTCATCCATGTGCTATGCCTGAACTGGACACTCTCCACCCTTTTCTCCTTAGACTTTAGCTACATGGAGAGTCCATTCACTTTTGTCTGCACAGTGAGGCAAATTATCATGCATGGCATTGGTACTGCCCCTTGGTCACTGAGGTTCTTTATTTCTTAAAAATAAAATAAAGGCACTATAGAATAGTTCCACCTGGAAGGGACCTACAGCAATCACCTAATCCAGCTGCATGACCACTTCAGGGTTAAGGCTTTCATATTATTGAGGGTATTGTCCAATTACCTCTTAAACACTGGCAGACTTGCCTTTCTAGGAAGCCTGAATATAAATTTTAGGGTAAATAAATTTAATGATAAATGCTGAGTTCTAGGAGGTCACAAATATCAAAGGGGATGCTTAATGGCTGCCCAAATAACAAATAAGATCCATCTCCCTCTTGTATTTCATGAAGCAACTAAGTTAATTTTGGCATTGTTAAACTAACTCTGCTAGTAATTGAATGGAATTTTTTAATTGGTACAACCTCAGCCCTAATTAAACATTTATAACCTCTCACAGCTAGGCACAATACAAGTCACCTGGTTGAGAGACCTTTGCTCACGGAAAGTCAGGATTTGATGTCCAAAAGACAGAATGGAACCAGCATGTTAAAGCATCTACACTCTAGAGTCCAGACACTATTGTTACAGTTACTGCCAGTAATATCCTGTTTGTCACTGTGTTTGCACTTTGGTTTGCCTGCCCTAGAAGTTGCCATTTACCATGTGGCTAAACCTTTTCAGTGTGGACTTGAAAATTCACCAAAGTAAGGAAGCCTACTCAGATCTCTGGCCTCCAGCAAAACATCTTCACAATACCTTGAGAAATAACCAGACTAAAACTTTCATGCATCCAACAAAAGAAAACTTTTTTTTTGTATCCAAGTCACAAATTTGCCTTCCCCATCTGTCTGGCATTGCCTCTCGCTCTACTCTGCATCTCTTGCATCCCAACCCTGGCAACAGGCCCTGAACAAATTCATTTTGTGGACTGTGGGTGAGATCTGTGGCAAAATATTGCTAGTGTGGAGCTAACTGGTTTGGACTTTGGTATGAGTGCAGCTGTGTACACCAACAGCTTCCAGGCATCACCATATCCAAGTTGTAAGCACTATATGAGTTATCTGCATTAAGCCTGTTCCTTCCCTGGGTGAAATCTATTGTCTTGGATTTTCTCAGAGGCAGCTTGGGCCCGAATTTTATGATGTGGCTTCAGCACTTTCATGTGAAAGGCACTAAATACTGTATAGGTCTGATACTGTTGCAGCTCTGCCCATTTCAATGTGGGTTGTTTCCTCTGGCCCATCCTTGTCAGTATGTTCACCTTCTTCAACTGTGCCATGAAAACCTGCCCAGGGAAGGAATTCAAGGTGCAATGTAGTAGAGCTAGTAAGTGTGTCTGGTGCTGTGTGGCCACGAACAGTTAACGTCTTGGCCACAGCAGTGGTGCATCTGGAGCTTTTCCCAATGCTGGGCTGGATAGCATCACTGTCTCCCGAGTTGCTGGAGTCATGGCAGTGAGAAACTGCTCTGAGATCACCACTGGAATCCTTGATTTTTAATGCCCCTCCCCACACCCCACTCCCTTTCTTCAGTTAGAAAGAAGGAAATCTGTAAATGCCCTGGGACTCACAGCCAGGTCACAACCTAATGAGGCAAGAGCAAGCTCTTGCTAACACACCACTGATGGTAATGATGCCTGGGTGAAAGACCTTTGGAAAGTGCAGCTTCATAAAAGTCTGCAGCAACTAATTGCTTTTGAGCATTTCCAGCATGGAATAACTGAATCAAATGGCTTCAGCTTGTTTGGGAAAGTTGAAACATGTGGTTGGCAGGGGCAAAAAAACCAGTTTGCTGTGGCAAATTCTAATGTGATTTTTCCAGAGCCTTAACCACACTACAGGATCTGCCCATGTGTGAAGCCCCCCTATGTGCCATGGTGCTTGTGGCATCACCTTGTGCATGGTACCTCAGTGCCCATGGTACTGTGGTGCCAACTATCCTCTTGACCATGGGCTGCAATACAGATAGGTGGGGAAATGACTTTCACAGCACTTTAGGATATTATCTTGCAAGATCAGTGGTGAGGTTGCCCCAAGTGAGGTCTTTCCTCTCCCAGCACCCACAGTATTTTAAATAGGTTATGTTATACGTTATGCCATGTGATACTTTTTATTTTTTATGAGTGGGGTTTTTTTCTAACACTCTGCTTCAGAGGTAATTTCCACTGCTCAAGCCTGTGTGCAATTTTGTAGTGAAATTGGTTTAATAAATGATGTGATTCCTTAAAAAAATGAAATTCCATTTTGATCAATGCCAGTTTTGACCACTGCCTGCTGGATATGGTTTGCGTCAGAATAACATGTTAATACACAGAGCTATTTTTTCCCTTTATCTTTCTGAACTTTCTCATTGGAAACATTCTTAATTTATTTTTGTGCTATAATACTTAGAGAAGGAAAATAAGAATAGCTGGAGATGTTTTAGAGGCCTAAATCTTCAAATCCTGAAAATGTATCTTGATCTAAAAGTGAGTTCACACTGCTTTTACCTGGCACCCTAGGGAAATGAGGATTATGCAGCAACACCTTTCATGTTCCTGTCCTTCTCTCAGCCCTCCTCTCCTACAGTAATCTTTGAGCTTGTGGGCAATTTCTATGACTTCTGACAGAAGGAAGCAAAATCAAAGCAAGTCCCTGTAAGTCACCTGCAGCTGGGTAGAGAAGGGAAACTCAGAGTGGTGCCCCTACTGAGTGCCAGCCTGCCTGGCTGGCATCAGTGCCTCTGTATGTGCCCCCACATGTCCCCACACCCACACCAAAGCTACCCCCACAGGATGATGCATATGTGGTCTGGTACCAGCTATGGTATGGGACTTTCCATATGCAGAGGTATTTGTACAGCACGGGAGAGAGGGAAGGACAGTGGGTGTTGGGATTGGTGTATTGCTGGGGAGCGAGGCTGTAGGGGACAAGCAGATCTCAGCTTATGGGGAAGAGGGTGCTGTTGCATTCTAAGACACAAACTCATGCAGCCAGGCTTCCTTAGGGTTTTTGGCTCAGGGAAGTACTTATTTTCACCATTAAATATTCTTATATATTGTCTAGGTAAAGTGTTGGCTTTTTTGTTTTTGTTTTTGTTTTTTTTTTTCTAAAGTTGCTGTTTAATGTATGTGGTGGGAAGGGTAAAGAGAGCGCTGCTTGCATTAGAAGTGACATTGCCCACTCTTGTGGAGGAAAAAGTCTTCACATTTCACGGATCAAATTCTGCAATTACACAGCCGTCTTGTTTGGCCAGTTCATCTGCTAAACCTGACACAAAGCCAGAATGAAAGCAGAGATTTTCCCATTACAGAATTCCAAATCTATGATAAGCCACGCCATGAAAATTCAGTTTTTAAGGAGGTGGGGAGAGAATGAGGGACGCTCCAACTGTTGCTACAAGATAAGCAATGAGTTTTGCAGTGCTTCTAGAATCTGTTTTTCAGGTATCTCATAAACAACAACATCTGTAAGCCAAAGGAGCGATGAGAGAAGAAATCCAGCAGAATTTAGGGTAGGAAAATTTAAGCAGAGTTTTCAGCAACAGTTTTAGCCCATTGCACCATCTGCGTGATAACTTTGGACACAGCTGGGTAAAGTCAGTGATTGCTACAGAAAAGGGCCTGTGAATACTGCATTTTATCTGGGGGTCTGTTCTGCCCAGCGATGCAGTGAACATCACTGATGATTTTGATTATGTTCATTTTTTTTTCTTATACTACAAATTTCTTCACTTTAAAGAACTCAAACCAATGACCCTTTCTGCTTTTTCTGCCATCAAGTTATAGTATTAAAATGTATTTATAGATGCAAGAACAAATGTTTCTGAAAGGAGAGTTATATTATGATAGTACTGGAAGGGACTGTGCTGTTTTTCTCAAAGATTACTCCTTAAATAGGACATAAATATTGTAATTTATGCATTATTTGCCATGAGGCACAAAATTACTGATAGCATGTATTTTTATGTATATATATAATTCATCATAACTGTAGCCTGTGAAGTTCAGAACTTCAGAATTTCAAAAACAAAGCAAGAATACAAATTCACGGAGGCTGAATTATATTTGCTGTCCCAAAAGTCCAACGGATTTAATTGCATCACTAAAATGGCTTATTTGCCAAAACCAAAATAAAAATCAGAAGCAAATAAGTTTTCTGAATAAATCCTATATTGCCTCAATTGTAAGAGCTACCATCTCAGCTGCCTGGCTACCATCCAGGTCTGAAACCCCTTCCTGGACAAGAAGTAACCCATCCATCCCCTTTGAACCTGTCCTCTCCTCTCCTTGATCTTCCTTTACCTCCCACCTGGCCCTCCTGCAGGTTTCAATTAGATTTCTTCTAACGTGCTTTCTTACCTGCATAGTGGTCAAACACCGTGGGGACATACTCCTCCGGGAAGGCATCGTTGGCATAGCTCATCAGCAAACAGGTTTTCCCAACTGCACCATCCCCAACCACCACACACTTTAACATCTTCTTCTTGTTATTGCTGCTCCCATCAGTGCAGTTGTCATCTTCTTCCTTGCAGTTCATTCTTGCTGCTCCTGCTGTTGCTGCTTCTCTTGCTGCTCCCAGGACTTCCAAGTGCACATGAAGGAAAAATGAAGTGCGATTGTATTGACTTTTCCTGAGTTTGGAGGTTGGGGGGGGGGGGGGGGGGGGGGGGGGGGGACAAAAACCCAAAACAAGGAAAAAATACTAATTTTTCCAGGGGGGCCACGCCGGTTCTAAAAATTACCAAGTCAGGAAAGAGAAACCAGGGGGG
>JAOEGS010016222.1:123249-139789 GCA_025447755.1 Corythornis vintsioides
TAAGAGAGAGAGGGGTGTGGTTGTTGTCGTCTCGAAGGGCGGGGAGGGGTGGGGGGGGGCAGGGGGGGGTGTTGGGGGGTGCAGCAAATCTCAAACTCAGGAAATCATACTAATGTTACCAGGCTGTCACAGCCGCTTCTAACAATTACCAGATCAGTCAAGAGAATCATCGAGGTGAATAAATTAAATATACAGAGAGGAATATCATGAAAAAAAAAGCAATCTGTCCTTTCTCGTTCGTCCGAGTCAGGAAATCCTCATCCTGCCCCGGAGTTCTCAGTATTTATTGCGACTTAAAAAATATCAGCAGCCTGTGGCTTTGATTCGTGGCTCCCTTCCTCCAGCTTGGCTGCAGGAATCCGGGATTCCTGTTAAATCCACTCCATTTTCCATCTCATTTCTAACATGGAGGAGAGCCTGGAGGTTTTTAATGGAGTTTTTCCTTTCTTTCTCCAGCTTGCTGTGTGTCAGGAAATCATGGGTTTCCTGCTGAATTCCATATTAGGATCAGTGGGCTTGTGAAGGGCTGCAAACAATGGGAGCTCTGTGTGTATTTGTACTTTGGAGGAACTCTGCCAGGACATGGAGAAAGAAAAACACTAGAGGTCTCTCTGCAGAATGAAGTTTTTAGACTTCCTGCTCCATCCCGGGCTCAAGCTGCTCTCCGGGCTGCAGGCACTGAGACGGGTGAGGAGGCTTTTGGAGAGCCTGGGAGAGACACGAGTGTTGGACCTCCATGGCCAGGCGAGGTAGGGGGAGGCTGCAAACAGTGCCCGTGTCTCAGGGTTGTCTGTTGTCCCCAGGGTCATCTCCTGCTCTCAGGATAGGTGTTTTCTTCCATTTGAGGGAGAAAGGGGGTTAGGTATAAAGGCAGACAGGAGCTGTAGGTGGTAGGTAGAGTTAAAGTCAACTTAATCTGTAGTTCTTTAAAGAAATTTGTTAGAATAAATAACTGTTTTTTTGATTCAGGTGCTCAAAGTTCTTGCACATCCCTCCAACCACCCAAAAAAAGAGAGGGATTTTTTCCCCCTCCTAGTGTAAATATGTAAACACAGACATTAAAAAAAAAAAAAAAAAGTGGAATTAAGAATCAGGAATTTAAAAATAATAATTAAAAAAAAAAAGTATAAACCATGATATAGCAGGCTGTGGAAATCCAGCTTTGCACTGTATGATTCCTGCCACCTTGCTTGTTTTGTTCTGGTGTTTCATGTTCTTGTAAGTCTTCTCTCCATTTAAACATATACCAGGCTATATGCACATGAAGGGCTAAACTCCCCACTCCTTCCACAGGAAAGCTTTTGTAATTTCCAGCAGAAATGAGCCAGACATTAACATAAACCCCAGCTCAGCAGCCCAGTACATCCTGCTGGATGCATTTCATTTCCACAAAACTTAAAAAGCTTTGAAAGAGGGAAACAGCCCCCCTCTGGGAATCCACGGGGAAGCACACCGTGGACACATGGTGCTAAATGCTTCTTCTGCTTTACCATGCCTGGTTAGAAATAAATGCCCAAGAGCACACATAGACTTGAAGCAATGCACACCTGGAAGTGTAAAGACCAACATGACCTTAAAAAGGAACTGTCAGCCTCAAACTGTATGAAGAACAGAAAACACATCCTTAATAATAAACCTTCTTATCCCCAGATTTTGTCCTCTTCCATTTTTTTTCAGTGAAGGGGTGCAGCAGACTCACCTGCCATCTCCTCTGAACAGGCTAAGCCCCATGTCTGTCAGAACTCTTCAGTGATTTAACTGTACATTAGGCCAGCCCTTTCTCCAAGAGATGATAGATGGATAAAATACGTCAACAAAGGTTGAACAAGGTTTGCCTGCTTCCCTGGAAAGCTTGGGCAACTCTGCTGTCTCATATCAGGAGGCCATTCAGTAATCTATGCACTGTCTCACATTCTGCATCTTCTTTGTGTTCTCCTCCCTGTTGACAACAGGGATCTTAATAGGCAGCGTTGGGTCCAGCATCACATCTGCTGTCACAGGGCATCTCTAAAGGGTTTCCCACAGTTAGGAGTTCAGGTGGTGTCCCTTTAGCTTCAGACCTACTGCCCAAGGCTGAGGTTTATCCAAGAAAACTTGTGAGTTCTGGGCACCTAAACTCCCATTCTCCAAGCATTTTCTCTGCTGATCATTTCCAGCAGCAGCAGCACAGCTGAGTCATCCTGAGAGGCATCAAGTGTTAAAAGCATTTATTCCTTAAGCTTCTTTCTAGTTGCAATTGAGGTCAAACTCAAAGCCTGTGCCTCTGTTTAGCAGCTACATAGCTGAGTAGGCACCAGCAGACAGATACCCTCTATGCCTTTGCTTACTGACCTAGTGACCTTGTTGGTTCAGTTTGACAAATATATAAGTGCACATTGTTGCAACATAACTGCAGGGTCTGAGGAAGCAAAAAACTTCCAATAATTCATGGTTCAGTTCCCCTTTGAGTCCATCAGTCAAAAACAACAGCTATCTTGCTTCCAGTCTTACACAGCCATAACCTATCTGGAAGCTTTTTCAACATCAGACATATCATATAGTTAGGACAAGCTTTAATGCTACTTAGGCCAGATTTAGGCCTACAACAAAATCCCCATGGCTCATTCCTCCATGCTCAGCAGGGCCATGGCACTTTGGCCATAAAGCTGAGCAGGCTCAGCAGGGCTGTATCCACCTTTGTCTTTTTTGCAAGAGGTTAAACAGTGAAGTTCCCTTGTTGTTCCTCTATACTATTAGTCTCCTCTTGACCTTTCTTTAAAGAGTCTTTCAAAATTGATTAAAGGGGGTAGCTTTAGTGATACTCAAACTATCAAGGGCTGAACCTGCAAACCTTTCCAGTCCTAAGTTCTCATATATGGGAAGTTTTGCGGTGAACCAGATTTATTAAGATGCATCAATAAAAGATCTTACATCCCTTAACATGCATAATGGAAGTGCCTCTACACTGTTAGGAGCCATCTAATGGCTTGCCTGAAACAGGATGAGATTTGAGGGTAAGGAAGGTTGAGGTCTTGCCTGTACAACTCAAATTCAGTGATACATTTCTTCTTTACCTACATAGGTGATATATATAGTTTTAAAGGAGTTATGATAAAGTTGTAAGAGCTGTATCTGGAGTAAAACCATATGTTTTCATTAATCTCATTAATTTGATTTGGCATCATTCATATCAGCTGAACCAAAACATCTTAAGAGTTGATTTAATTACAACAGAATATAATCACATTGTTTTGCACTTTTCTCTCAGGAGAATGAGACCCCTCTGCTGCTTTGGGGTGGTATATTTTACTTGCAGAGATGACCCTGAGTCTGCTGTTTGAATTAACAGCCAGTCCTGTCATCCAGCAGTCTAGCAAAATTCGAGGCAAGCATGTAATGTTTTACAAAAGCCTTCTTAACCTGTAAATTGCAACTGCCAATGCTTTAGGTTATGCTGACCCTTCTGCAGTTACTGCTGCATAACAGAGATGCCTATGAGCCCCAGCATGGAAGTCACGGGGTTGATGAGGACTTGTCAGTGGTAGATTAATGATTGGACACAATGATCTTAAAGGTCTTTTCCAATCTTGGCAATTCTGTGATTCTATGGAGAAGAATAGTAAAGCTCAGAAGGTCTGGTGAATTAGTTTGGATTCATGGCTTTTTTGTTCTTACACTAATCAGTTAAAAATGGTCAGATTTTCTCACAGTTATTCCATCTCATAAATCCAAAAAGTGCAGTCTGGTTCCAAGCCACAAAGTTTGGAAAGGCATTGTCAATGTAAAAAAGTGAACCCAACCAGTATAAATGCTTGGAATGCTTGTTTAAGTGTCTGTGGTTCTCAGGTATCCAACCCAATTTGTTCCTAATCATTTTACAAGCTTCTATCCAAGACTGCAATGGCAACAAGGGAGGTTGAAATAGATAATATCTATGGGCAGGTGCTATTAACACCATGAAGATGTCACCCGATGCACAGTGTTTCTCAAGCAAAGAGCTCTGCTATAGATGAAATGCCTCTGACCTTTTGCTTATTAACAAATGAACTGGCAGCAGATCTATTCCTGGGACTGCAAGAGTATGTCCAACTCCCACACTTCTGTGTGGAAACATCAGCTTCATCTTCATCAGCACGTCTGACAGGGTGGTCCCTGGAGCTGCTTCCTTGTGGGTTAGCAAGTTCAAGGCTGGTGCAAGAAATTTTGGTGAGAACATCTGTAGGAGATGAAGGACTTGCAAATTTGTTAATTAGCTCTATTCTGTACTTCTCTGCAGGCCTGCAGAGGGGAAAAACAGTTATGATGCTCCTATCATGCTCTCCCTGCTCTCTTCCTCTGGCCAACTCCACCACTCCCATGTTTCTCCAGTGCCTCCTGCAATGCTTCTTTTCCTTCTTTTGTGCAATCTTTATAAGCTTGAAAGTTGAGAATCAGAGGAATTTCCTCACCAAACTTCACTGCCTTGATTTTATAGGGTCCTTATTTTTCCTTAGCTCTTTCCTCCTAAACCCTCATCTTCATCATCCCCTCTCAAACTAAACTGAGTGTATATATCTCTACATTCTCACCCGTAAGAGACAGCTTCATGGAGTAGGGGATTTTGAAGATGACTTACGCTACCATGAAGCTTTTCTCCCCACATCTTGCTGCTAGAAACAGCAATGTTCAACCACCCTTCTTTTACTTACCAGCATTGATATGGGAATGAAGTTTCTGGCACTACTACTGAACTGTTAATTGACTTCAGGCAAATCTTCTCACTTTTTTTCTTATTCTTGGTCTAATCTGTTTAAATTATCAGAGGTTTTTTTTAGGACAGGGATTGTGTTGGTATTGGACTGAACATACCAGAACCATATTAAGCTTAACTATCAAGAACTATGTTCAGGATGTTTCCTTGTCTACAGGAGCCAGACTCATGCTGTTAAAAGAACTTGGGACTTTAAGATGCCTCCACAGTCACGATATTCTTAGGGTAGGACCCCTAGTTCTAAGTAGAGTAGCCCTGGGGGAGCTCCTCTTTGTTCTTGGGTTGCCTATATGGCCCTCAACGTTGTGCTAAGAATAATTGAAATGAGGTCACTTTATCCTTATTCCCTCCATCCTCTCTTCCTCCTTCTTACACATAGGATGGTGTTCCCCTCCATTTGCATCAGGCTTCTCTAATTTCCTTCCAGAAAATTGATGGATGTTGCCTCTGCCTTCTCTCCTTTCTGGTTTTGTTTTTGTATGGCTGATGCATAATCTCTTTCTCAAGTCTTCTCTCTCTTTCTCAAATCTTCTCTTTTGCAAGTCTTCTCAACCCTTCTCAGCTCTCTGCTCTACTCCCCTCTCCCAGGAGTAGAGCTGATGTCTGACAAAAGCTGTTTACCTCTCTCCCTATCACAGTGGATAGAAGTGGACTTGAGTGAGCATTCAGCCTGGGATTAGCACAGCAGAAAAAACAATTTCAGGCAATTTCTTCCTCCTTACCTATGATGTTTTCCAAATAGAGTTTTTTTCTTTCTAAACTGTATTTATTTTGGGTTGAGCAATACAGCAGGAGTTTAAACAAAGGGGAACCTCAACCGTGTATCTTTTGCATCTTGAAATGCATTTGACCCTGGAGATAGTGGACTGCTGGGAATGTGAAAGGGCTGGAATCAGGAAATCAAACTGCACTGAGGGCACCAAAATTGTAATGAATTAGCACGGTGCATGCGTGCACTCAGTAAGGTCATGAAAAGGACAAATCTATTTTGTTCACCTCTGAGTAATACTTAGGACATAATATGCAATTTCTTTATTAGAAGAGAAACTTCCCCAAGTTAGATGTGACCGAATGTAATGCCTCCAATGGGAGGAAAAGGTTCGTGTCTAAATACATGCCAGTTGGAATCTGTAGGTTTTCAGCTTCCCTCTTTTCAGGCCAAATTGCCAAGCTGGTTTTATCGTTGAAATGAACACACGTCTGATTCATAAAACATTCATGCAGAGTTTTCACTCTCTTGGAAAGAAGGGAGCAGGCTGCTTCCAGGGAGGGAATGTGCTTTTGTGTTTCATGTGATCTTTCTGCCTCCACTCAAAAATAAGCAGAAGGCTGGCACTGCCTCCACATTCCAGGAGCAGGCAGACAGGAGGAGAACCAAGGTGGAAGGCAAAGGGGTATCGTGGTTTGTTTGGTTTTTTTTCTGTGTCTCCCTCCTAAGCCTATTCTAAACAAACTGGACTCAAACTTGCACAAGTGGAGCAGATTTTTAAGTGATGCCCTTATCTCATGTGTAAAACAGGAATGAAGAATGCTTACTTTTTTTCCTGCCTCATTATTTTGCTAACCTTCAGGGCAGGGACCAGCTCCTACATTGTTTGAAGGGTGTGGTGAGTCCATGACAAAGCTAAACCAACCTACTTGCTGACTGTTACCAAGAAAATATTTGGTCTAACCTCACAGTGATCTTGTTAAAGGAGAAAACGTGTAAGAAAATCTTCTACTCTTTTTTTTTTTTTCTTCCCCCTTTCATGTTGGTTTTCTGCTGACCAGAGTCCCACAGCTCACTATGGGGAGTTGGAACTAGATCTTTAAGTCCTTCCAATCCAAACCATTCTATGGGCTGTGGCAGAATGGTGGATGAGAGCTTCAAGGAGTGGATGTAGTGAGTCTCCAGAGCTCCCTGCAGAGACATCCAGATGCCATCAACTTCATCAGGTTCTTGTGGCTCAGACTCTCTCTACCATGGAGGCTCTTTTTACTGATCCAATGTCACTAGCACAGCCCTGCATCTCTCCTCAACTGCCTGCGAAGGGTTTACAAATTGCACCTACCTCCAGGGACACAGGCTGGGCTCTTTGACTTTGTGTCATGAAAATGTATTCCTGTGTTCTCTGAAGTGTATACTCCAAAGTTTTCCAAGAGGTCTATGCAGGCTTTGCAACACTCAGTAGAGCTTTTGCTGCAGGTGACTCAGCAGTTGATGTACCTGTGCTAATGTGTTTGGTTTGTGTGTGGCATGAACTGCAGTCACAGCTCTGCAGACACGCCATGTAGGCGTTCCTGAAACTTACCCATCTGTGTGTCCTCTTTCTCAATGCCATCTGGCTTATTCCTCCTTGCAGAGAGCACTGACATCTCTCAGTAGGAAGCTCTGCTTGTTTAGCAGTGGCCATTTGTGAAATTTAAGCATAGTGTATCACTGGGGCACTGTGTTAAGTATTGCTACTTGGTGCTCTGCTCTGCACTGTGCTGCAGTGAAGTGATGCAGCCCCATGAGGGGTTTAAGCTTTTCCTGGTCCTCCTTCTCCCACAGTGATACATTTCTGTAAAATGAGCCTGGCTGCATATTTGCTACCATCTCAGAGCTGGCTGGGTTTGCTTCCAGTGTCTGCTATTAAATGGCAGGTGTCCCAATGGGTTGTTTTCTTTAGTTAGCAGCATTTGAGACCATGCTGTCTTCATGAAAGTGCATTTTGCAGTGGTGATATTACAAGAGATACAGTGGGAAAATCTGACTCCTAAGAATTTCCAGTGTTGTTTGACTTGATTAGAGTCAAAGGTCCTGTAATGCATCAGAGGGGTTGTGAATTACCCAGGCTTGGAGATACTCACATGTTGTCCAGATATAGTCCTGGACAACTGGTTTTAAGGGGTCCTGCTTGAACAGGGGCATTGGACCAGATGACATCCAGAGGTCCTTGCCAGCCTGAGCTGCTCTGTGATTCCATGGTCAGAGGTTCCACTCAGCTTGACCTCTTCCTCTGTCCCAACACATAATGAGGTGCCATGCATATGTATTTTGTATGCCTCTTCCCACATGTATCTCTGAGGACCAGCACTGCAGCATATTTCAAGTATTTGTACAGAATCTTCTAGTCACAAAGGAAATCATGACTTTGCTATCATTAGGATCTCATGAATATCATTGTTTCTGTCAAAATAAATATGATGTAGACTACAGCTACGGTGAATAATAAGGGGATCAGTTCCCAGTGAATTATTATTGACTGAGCTTTACTCCAACATAATTTATTTTCTGTCTTCATTATATATTTGGCAATAGTCAGATACAGGGTGCTGTTTGTTACAGCAAATGTCTCAGAGGCAATCAGGGAGATCCATTCTCTTTCTTGCCTAATTTGCACTCTGCAAGCATTGGACCTAATTTTGGCTTGTGCTGGGATTAACTTCTCACCTGTGGAAATACAATTTTGGCAAAGTTCTCTGTGCCCTCTCTGCAGAGGGGATCAGTATAGCATGGAGATGAATAAACACCTACAAACAAAAGGGTTTATTTAACATATGAAGCAAAACATTAGCAGAACTAACTTGAAAACAGACAGCATCTGATAAACATCTGTAACTCAAACTTCAGACTTTGATGGACTTGGCTCATCAGTGACAGGTGCAAACCAGCACCAATTTCCATGCTATAATGAATGGAGGTGATCTGGAGACACTGTCTGCTCTCAGTAGGCATCACCCATTAGGACTTTTTCTTGGAAAATCTTCTCCCAAAGCCCTGGGCCAGCTATATTCATTTGAGCCCTGTGACCATACATTGCACTGGTTTTTGTCAGGGGACCCAGCTGTAATGTCTTCCTTTTGTCACAGACTGCCTTCTTTTTCCACTCAGGCATCCAAACAACCTGAGCACAGTTTTGCAGGGACCACTCTAATCACTCCAGAGCAATTTATCTTTAATGCCTTGGCCACAGGGCTTATGATGATGGTGGAGCACATTCAGGCTCACACATTTAGTCCTGAGCCCACTAGTTTTTGCTGTCATCAGCTGAGCTGAAGATGCCTATGCAGCAGGTGTGGGTTAGGTGCTCAATAGCAAGGGAACTCAATGGCTTATGAAAGCATTTCAATCCTTCCTGTCCTCTCTTCAGGTCTATCAGCCATGGCTCAGCCCTACCTGAGAAGGGAAAGTGCTGGAGCCAGGGAAGTTATGTCTTTCTCACTGCCAGAAGTGAGTCCTTTGGTGGCAAATCATAGAATCACAGAAGGTTAGGGGTTGGAAGGGACCTCAAAAGATCAACTGATCCAACCCCTCTGCTAGAGTGGGACCACCTAGTTTCCTGAAATGAATATCAGGAATAAGATGCTTCATTTCAGCCTGTTACCATTACACTGTTTGAAATGCCCCAGTGATTTTTAATCCTTTTAGATCGTCTTCAGACCTTCATCCACTTTCATCCACTGAGACCCATTTTTATATGTTAGTTACTGGATAAATAAGTATCAATCCCCAATTAAATTAATACACTAACCATCTGAATGATTGTGCTTATATATATTTCTCCTCTTTCTTTGGTGTCTTGAGCACTATTAATTATTTTTTTTTTTTTACCAGATTGGAAGTACAGTTCAGATTGCCACTACCCATTTAAATATCTCTTTCAGTTTCATCTAGAATATCTTGGACCATGTTATGATTACTGGTGAAAACAAAAGAATGGGAAAAAAAAAAAAAAACAAAACAAAAAGAGAGGAAAAAAAAGAAAAATGAGGAAACTTACTTAAAAATTTTTCCTGGAGAAGGAGCAGCCAAGCTTCTCAGGAAATCTGTCCTTGTGAGATTTTTCCAACTTTTTTTGACCAGGTTATCAGTCCTTTTCCAAATTTGCACTGAGGTAAAGGGGACTGGAAAACAATCCATTTGGAAATCATATGAGAGTGGGTTCATGTGACAGATCCTTCTGCGACTTGTCATGCTGTGAATAGCAGAGCAACAGCCTTTCAGCACTCAACCGTGTCACTGCCTGCCTCACTTCTGATGGAACTGGGGTGAGTGTGTGCCTGTGAAAAGAAGGAAAAAGTTAACTAGTGCTTTTTATCTCAGTAGAAGGTCTGTCTGGTTTGTGTTCTCGTTCAACGTTTGCATAATATCTTCATTTAATTGCCTTTGTTTGACTGTGGCCACTGCTCCAATTGCTCTGTGCTGGCCTGTCAGATGTGCACTCAGTGGTGCTTTGGACACCTCAGGGGAAACGTGCTTCTGTTCCATTCAGCTCTGTGCAAAGCCAAAGGGAAGGTCAGCAGCTGCAGTCTCACAGCATTCACATTCTATAGGTGCCAATGACAGTAGGAGAACCAGAGGGGAAAGGGCTGTCCAGCTGACGTGTCAGGTAGTGGTGTTGCTAGAAATAGCAGTGCATGCCCTTGACTCATAAATCAGTGGTTATCTCCAGCTAATTTAAGTGCCTTCGAGTCATATGCTGTGCCTACAGCAGGTTGCTCTGGATGCAAGACCAGGGCCAGACTAGCTGTTGATAGGATTTTCCTGTCGGATCTGTCACTTCGCAGTGTTTGAGGCAGACTGAGTGTAAGGTGTTAAAACTGTCCTCTGGGTGCCACTTGGCTGCAGGGCAGACAACCTGTGGGCTCAGGCTGGGACTCCATAAGAACAGAGATGCCTGTTTGGAAATGTCACTTGGAGAAGTGTTTTCCCTTTCCATACGCAGCCGTATCAGTGACTGTAAAGACACAAGCAATGATAATCTGATGACAGGGGCCTTTCCTTAGTTCAGCTCTGTCATCCTCCTGTTGCCTGTCCCTGTTGCCATCTCTGTTGGCTAGGCTTGAATTTGGATTTGAAGTTGCTGCATTACATGGTTCATTCCAGCTGCAGCTGTTCTGCTTCAAGGGGCAAAGTCCAAGCCTGAACACTTCCCTGCAACTGAATTTCCTTGGCTGGGAAGTCCCTTGGCTCCTAGATGACATAAATCAGTTTGGGAACCAACAGGTTGGCAAATTTTGGGTTTTGAGAAGACTGGATTTAAGACAGGCTTGAAACCCAAGAGGATATGACAATACAGCTATGAGTTCTCGGATGCACAACTGCACCCCATCTCCTGCCTTCCAGACCATAGAAAACATGTTTGCATCTGAGCAGGACAGATCCACCAGCAGGCTGTGCTGCCATCCAGAGACCTGGACAGATTGGGCAAGCAACCTCCCATAACTATGAGGTTATCTCTCACAATAGGCAGCTCTTCACAGCTCTTGTTTCCCACTGTGGATAGACACAGGTGGTTTTTGTTTGTTTGCTTGTTTGTTTGTTTGGGAGCTTTCAAACCCTAACAAGCTATTTGCTTCACCTTCTCTGTCTCTCCACACAGCCGACCTCTGCATCCAGCCGTGAAGGGATTTTTTGGTTTAAGAGTGCCATTGAGCAGAATGCCAGCAGGTGATACCCAACCTCTCCTGCTGCTCTGTAATTAGCAGCCCCAAACACGGAGCTGTGGCTGACCCTTTGACATTTTTTTGCTAATGTTTTTATTAATTTGACACTAGTTTTCATAGCAACTCACCAGGGAGCTGTAACAAACATTCAGCTGTACCTCACAGAAAACAGTGGGTTTATCTGCTCAAAAGGTTATGCCAAGCATCAGAGGCCAACTGCGGTTTGAATCCTGGGGACTGCTCCAACAGTTTGATGGAAAACCCACGAAGAATTAAAGTGGGAACATTAAAATTTAAAAGCAGGATTTGTGTCACCTTGAGCTACTTGTGGTCTATCAAAATCCTACTCTCTGAGAAGCAGGCAGGTAGGAAACTTAACACCACTAATGTCACTGTTCCTGAGGAGACACTGCCCTGCCACTAGTAAACTGACTAAAAATGAAAAGTTGTTTTATGTGTTAGCTGATGGAGATTTTTTTTTTCATCTTCTGAAGTGGTCTTTTCCATTGTTTCCATAAAAAATCTGTTCTTAGTTCTCTTGTAATCCCTTTACTCCTGCTGTGAACACGTTTGGTGTAAGAACAATTTTGTATAGTAATGCTCAAACTGGCTTGTTGGTTTTTTTGGTTTTTTTTGGCCAGACCCTGTGATGATGGTAACAGTATATGCAAGTTTAGGTATTGCCTTTTTTTTTTTTTTTTTTTTTTTTGGTGGACTTATACTTTTGGCTTTATGTACTTTTTTATTTCTAGTCCTTTAATACAATTTGATATCAGTGTTCACACAGCATATACTTTATCTGGAGGGGGGATATGCTTTTTTCTATTCCTTGACAAACTTGAAATGCTCTGTCAGAAGATACTTAATTCAGAGGGAGTCTCTTGACTTTGCCTCAAATTCCAGTCATGTTCTTGTTGCTATAATCTCATTTTTACTGAGTTTGCAACCACCTCTTTCTTCTGTCAATATTGAAGGGCACATTATTCAACATTAAAGCACTGTTTGGTACATCTAGTGGCTCAGCATTGTACAGTATTGGCCTCTGTCCAGTGCTGGATATTGTATGACATTAACCAATCTGTTTCATGCATCTTTTGCAAGGCTCATTTCTCCAATCCACCCGATGAAGGTGGTTTTAAGGTATCCATTGTACTACTCACATTTTCACCTGTTCTTGGCTCATACCTTGGTTCTTCTGTCTAGGAATTTCTCCTCCAGCATAAATTTATTTCTTTTAGCCTCTGGCCATTGCTCCATTATGTTCATCTTCTGAGTCTTAAGTAAAACATTGATATTTTCTGAAAAGCTTTAGATGCACTGGACACACCATGTCAGTGGTCAGTGTGTCATTAAGATGCACTGTATTAATGCTACATCCCCCCTATGCAGATGTAGTGGTGATGTCCCCAAATATGTACATCCTATACTCTTGTTGAAAGATAGAACTGTTTAAACTCTCATGAAAACTCATTAGTTTCTGTCTTAGAGACATGTCAGATCTCAGTGAAACTTTCATAAAATATCTTGCAGTTGAGATAGGAGCTCCTCTCTCTCTCACACCCTATATGGACATCATGCACAATTCTGTGTGCTTGTTAACTGCAGGTGGTCTTCCAGTGGTCTTCAGTTCACTAACACCTAATGCTAATTATGGTGGGCCCATGTTGTTATTCTTCCTTGGTGGCTTTCACTTCCAGTGAGGTGCATTTGAGGGACTGCACCTTGCACTGATTTAAAAGCAAAAATCTTCCTAGGTATAGGCAAGTTTGAGATGAAAGAAAGGACAAAGAACATCCAGAAATCACAGAGCAGCAGTCTGTGTCCAAAGCATACCCTGATGCAGTTCCACAGCTGCCAGCAGAGAGGGGTAGCCAGCCATATAGACAACAGCTGCATTGCCAGGGAACAAAATTACAGAGCCAGATGTTCCTCTTGGAAGTACATTACTCTGTACTCGGTAGATGAGTGTCGTAGCTGCCAAGTACATCTCTTATTTGGTCATAGGTAACAATCCCTTGTCAGGGAATGTGGAGGAAAAAGACCACACAGAATATCCTCATCAAAATGTTATATTTGAAACATTACCTTGGACCAAAAAGATTTGGAAGCTCCATGGCAACCTTCACATCTTGTTTGAAGGATGATGTTGTTTACTACCAGGCACCAAGTGAGAAAGTTACAGTAACTGAAGCCAAGTGCTTTCAAGGTATTTGTTACTGAAAGGTGACTAAGAGGCTGTTATAATTTTTATAGCAACCACAGTTGTTTGTGGGTGCTCTTGTAGTTCTCAGCTAAGACTGGAAGTGAGAAGAAGAACTTCTGGTTCTGTCTCTAAAGTAAATACCAGGAGTTCAGGATTCTGAGGACGTGTTTATGCCGCAGCCATGTCTGCGATGCAGAGTGGTAGGGACAGACCCAATCCAGCTTTAAATTAGGGTGTGAGTAGACACTAACCACTGAAGTGTAGAGCACCTTCATTGACTCATTGCTCGGGTATCTATCCTCAGTGGAAAATTTTAAAGCCTTGTGTTGCTGTACTGGTGTCTAGAGCTAACATTGCAAGGCTTCACCCTACTCTGAAATAGCAGCATGTAGACACAGTGGCACAGATGCCAAATAGTGGCATGCAATTCGTAAAAGCGCCTGATTTGGGGGTCTGGCTGAAGTCATGCCAACAGAGAATGAGTGATACCTCCTTAGGGAGATCCACCCCTCCAAAGACCCCAGGAAACCCTGTGTTTATCTTGTAAGGGCTTAGATAACTGAATTTTTAAAACAGGTAACATTAGCATCTTTGCAATAACTGGAGGGATAATTCATGTCTCGTGTCTCTTCAGTCATCTTTATCTTAAACTTTCTGAGTTTGATCTTTCTCTCCTTGGGACTCTCAAGTTACATACCCAATTCTTCCTTCAATAGCCCAAATCTCTCTGCCAAATAAATCTCAGTAAGGAACTTAATCCTAATAATTACTTCAGCCCATGCGTAATATTAAATTCACTCCTGCACCATCAACGAAATTAAGATCTGATATCTCAGGGATTGCAGCAGAGCTCAGAAAAGCTACAGGTCATAAATGAAACCTGCAGATCATACTGAAGGATTTTGTCTCTGATCACATTTAGTTCATGGCCCTCACTACTCATCTGCAGATGAGGGAGGGAAAAGGTCAAGTTAAAAACTGTGGGTTTGGAGTGAGAATGCACCACACTGCTCACATGTTTTCCAGGGACTTATGGACAATAAGTTTCTCTCCCCATCTAGTGGTCATTAAGAGACTTTTAATAGAGCACTAGCCTAACCACAGTGCTTAACAACCCTCTGTGAGTGATGCATTTTGCATTTTTTCCATGTCAGCCCAGGGAGGAGATGCTTACTCCCTTTGTTCTAGATTATCTACCTGAGATGAAAGCAGAGAGGAGGATTTCAGGAGGATCCCCTTTGTCTCAAATACACCCTTAAAATATGTTGAGGGTAAGAAACTGAACTGATGGTAGGAAATAATAGTAAGAAATGATCGGGTAGTGGCCACTAATTTTCCTTTCCTCTATAATCCTCATTTTGAGGGTTTTGCAGTGAGTGAGAGCAAGTTTGAAATGTGACAGGAACAGAAATATCTTTATTGCTTGTCAGCTTGTTTGGCCTGGCTGTGGTTAATTCTTTCTGCAAACATGACATTGGACAAGGGAAGAAGAATGTGAAATAAATTTCCAGCACTTTATTGTAGTTTTGTTATTCTGTAACTATGAAATGAGCATAATGAAATTTTTGCTTTCTGTGAATAGAACTTAGAAAATGAAAGCTGAAAAGTACAATTAAAGGCAGCAATTGCCTCAGAAGAGCTGGCCTTCTGATTTGCAGGATGGTTCAAGTGTCCTTCCCTGCAGCTAGACACCCACAAGGTGGCTGAGTCCCCCTGTCCTGCATGTGAAGACAGGGCCAGGGCAGGGGTCCCAGCTCATGCTGCTGGGACACAAACTTCCTACAGGACCCTTATAAAAAATCCCTGGATTTTAAGGCTGCACCAATCTTTTTGTCCCTTACCTCTGAATGAGGATCCAGGTGACCCATGGGTACGTTGGGTGGAGGAGGGACCAAGAGACAGAGGGTTTCCACATGTGACAGCACCTTTCTGGAATGTATGGTGAGGTGAGTTTGGGATAGAAGTCCAAGTTAAATTTCTTCCTTATCTCAAACTTAGTTATTATTTTCTCCACTGGACTCTCCAGAGACCTTTCATGCTGTGTCTTACTGTGGTATAAGAAAGCAGATGGGGAGGAATGAGCATCTTCCATCCAGCTCTCTTATCAATACCTCTGTACAACAGTAAATAACAGGAAAACAGAGCTCGCTTGTCAATGTTACCAGCTGCTGTTGCTTTCTTTAAACATACAGTCATATATTTATTGCAGACTTTTCTGAAATAAATAACAGCATGGGACAGGACTGTGGACATATTGTCTTACCTAAATAAGATCTTAGTGACAGTCAATGTGAGATATTTTGTTTGTTTGTTCGTTTTTTAAATTATTTTTCTTTTCAGTAGTTTTTTTTTTTTCCTTCTCAGAGGGTGCCAGAGATGTCAGTCAAAGGCAGACTAGGTTACTAATTAATCTGAGTTTGGGTTAGTTTGACTGCTAATTCTAATTTGAGTCCTGACATACAGAAGGTATATTTATAGGGATATATATCTGATGATGCTTCATTGGTCCAGAACAGCTCTATAAGCATGGTAGGGGAAGCATGATGCTTCTCTTGCCCAGCCACTGCTGGTTCTGGTTTGTCTGTGGACTCTGCTTGACCAGACATCACACACATATCCTACCCTTCTTGCCAGGTATGACTTTCTTAACTGAGGTCACCTGCATGTTCCTGAAGTTTTACTTTCTATCATTAGTATAATAAATGTAAATATTGAGTACAATTGAGCAGGATGGACCACTTCAGGGATCCAATGGCACTATGTGCTGCCTGAGGATGACATGTTGGGATATGTTTTTTTTTCAGACAGGTTCTTCCAAAAACCATACTTTCCTAGTTTCTCATGATGACACAAGTAGTTGGATAGGTGAGGGCAGGGCAGTGGGTGTGGTATTTCTTGACTTCAGCAAGGCTTTTGATACTGTTTCCCATGGGATCCTCACAGCCAAGCTTAAGTACAGATTGGGTGATTATGCAGTGAGGTGGATTGGGAAGTGGCTGAAGGACAGAGGCCATAGTGTTGTCGTCAGTGGAGTAGAGTCTGGCTGGAGGCCTGTGACTAGTGGCATCCCCCCAAGGGTCAGTACTGGGTCCAATATTATTCAATATATTCATCAGTGATCTGGACGAGGGGGTAGAGAGCACCCTCAGCAAGTTTGCTGCTGACACCAAACTGGGAGGAGTGGCTGACACAGCAGC
>JAOEGS010016223.1:0-32028 GCA_025447755.1 Corythornis vintsioides
TCTCTCAGCCTCTCCTCAGCAGGGAGATCTCCACTCCCTTCAGCATCTTGGTGCCCTGCGCTGGACTCTCTCCAGTAAATCTCTGTCTTTTCTTTCATTTCTTACTCCTCTTATCTGAACAGAAATTCTCTCCCAAAACCTATCACAAGACATTGGTAAAGTGCTCCTTAAGGCTTCAGAGACCCCCCTCATTTGCCATCTAACAGCTGGCATGCAATTACAATACATGGGAATAAACTGGTATATATCCAGCACTGTGATGGACTTTGAACCCTTTTAGCTATTTGTAAAACCAAATGACCCTCACTAGCAGCAGCAGGATGCCACCCTGAATTGTAATGATTTTATAGCTTCGATTTATTTTTTTGATTATAAAAATTTATGACAATCACTAAAGCAGATTGATTAAACCCAAAGCATAAACACATCATGATTGAGAGGTTGTTTTGCTGTCATCCCAAGGAAGCATCTATTTGCAAAATACATGGCAATATCAAAGAACTCTCTATTGATTAAACTTTGAAAATAAAATTGCACCACTTATCATATGCTGTTTGAAAAAATGCCAATCATTATAATAGTTGCATAAACATACTGTGTCTTTCCCCTGAACTCATTACATTTATTACTGAGACTATCCTGAGGTGCCTGAATGTGGAAAAAATATCTTTCAGATAACACATTAACATTTATAACCAGTATTTAAAGCTGTGCATGGTGCCATGTCAAAAGATAAGGGTTTTGTCAGATTTTCCAGTATAAGTCTCAGTTGAGGGGGGTGGCAACACTGCATTTCAGATATTCCAAATGACACCAGCAAGAATCCTGACATACACTTTGTCATCTAATTGCACCTATCTTTCAGAGATAGGTGCATCCTACATTCAGTCTAAAAAGTAGTGAAATTGTCAGTACAATGGTGTAAACAACTTGGCAAACACTATAATTCTACTTCTGCCTACAGAATCCCACACAATTATAATTCTAGATCTAAACATTCATATTACAGAAGCTTTTAAAGTATGTCTACTTTCTCAAAGGTATACTTGCACTCCACAGAAGAAAGAAATAGCAAAACAATAGCTAAGAAGCCAACACAGAGGGCTGGGTCCATGAGTCATATTATCAGATGTCCTTCCTTATCAAAATCCTAATAATAACAAGTACAAATGTTAATGACAAGAAGCGTAAAAAATAACAACTAGAAGTGTGGAGTTTTGGATTAATTTGTAGGTGTTATGCATCTGCCTTTGAGCCCAATTTTGCTACAGATACAGAATAAGTTGTGATTTACAAAATGAGACACGTTAGCTGTTGATGTTATTCTGCCAAAAGAAAAGATACTTGTATTAATACAAAGAAAATATCAAAATTAATGAAGTAGCTGTCTAAGGCTTCAGAAAGCCAGCACAGTTCTAAAAAGTATTACAATAATTGAGATGATCAGGACCACCAGGCAGTTCAGAGACAGAGGGGTATAAAGGAATGATCTCATTTCCATACAATTCCAAGTGCATCAGTATCAACAATTAGAAATAATAAAGCCAAACACTTCTATCTGCAAAACAACAGCAAGCTTTCGATTCAGAAAGCTCAAATGCTAACCAGTATAGTGGTTGCAAAGTAAAAATACTGTGAAACAACTATAACAAATATCTGGGTTTGCCTTCAGTTTTTGAGATTCCAAGTCAGAGTTGATTGCCAAAGCTGACTGAGCTGTTCTCTCCTCCTACCAGTTTCACGTGGGGCTCAGACATGAAGTGGACAGTAAAATCTCCTGCTGTGCAAAGAACTTTATTAATTTACAGGAGAAAGACCGATGGTAATAGATAAATAAATAAAATTTTAAAAAAGATGCCATATAAAGGATGGACAGTTATTAATAAATTATATTATTTACAATGGAAATAAATAACAACATGTTATGTAATATGCACACACACTTGGAGAGTCCAAATGCTCACTCCCTCTTGCCAAAGCTATTCTACTCCACCTGGAATCTAATGGACTAGAAAGACACCATATAAGGAACAAGATCCCCCATGTGTGGTAGTTAGGACACATACTTATCCACTGACTATTCAAAAGGTGTAGGTGTCTCCTGGCAGCCCCTGTATTTAGGATAGAGGAGAGATGACTAAGCATCTTTAGCATCCTGGAGCACAGCTACTACAATATAAAGCAGAAGAATTATCGTAACTTCTCTTCCTGTTGTCCTTTCAGTTAATGTGCCAAGTTTGGCACATCTCTGCTTGTCTTTGAAAAGAGCCTTTCAAGACAAAGATGGCTTTGAAGATGGCCAGGAAAACAAGTTCAGGCTGAGGCAAACTGTAATGTTCAAAATTGAGATATCAAATTATTTTAAGCACCATCAGCATTTGATCACTGTCAAAGGGGAGGATGTTCTGAGTATGCCTAATTTCTATCTGAGCACCTAAATCTCACCATAAAATGTCATATTAGATATTAGATACTTTAGATGTGTGTGTGAAGAAGTCAGCTGGAATCCTGACCCCATGAAGTCAAAAGGACATTTGTCAGTCGCTGAAGTCTAGGTCAGGATTTTTTCTATGTTTTATTGTGCTTTGTTCATTAACAACTCAGGGAGCTACTTCAGATGCCAAATATATTTTAACGTTTCCCTGAAATCTGGAATTCTTCATTCTCAGTGATTCTCCCCAGCATATTAATGCAACCACCATTCTTATAAGTTCTAATTGTCCCATCAATTTCTTTTCATGACACTTTCAGTTATATATTAGGCTTCAAAGTCATTATTTGTAACTGACTGGCCTCCACAAAGAGAAATATTACAGGGTATTTTTCAGGTTAATGATTACTGAAAGTTTCTTTCTAAAGTGATGTGGAAAAGTCTTTAGAAAAGCAGAGTAATTTTTGTTAGTCAAAAAAATCATTAATTCTAAGAGACCTAACTTTTCTGTCCTTGGAAAAACATAAAAATATATTTTTTTCCTAAAAGATATATCACTGTTTGTTTGGGGTTTTTTGTTCTATCTTATGTCACCTTTTCAGAGATAAAATGATTGCTTTTTCAGTGTAAATATATTCTTTCCTATGTACTCAAGGTGGCTTCTTGGCCTGCACTGTGTTGATTGACTAGCCATAAACTAGCTTCATTTCTGACACCATCTCAGTCCTGCAATTTCTTTTGCACCTCCATAACTTTACACAATGAAGTACACATGTTGAGACTATGCAGAAATGAAACCTCGAAACAGCCCTGCAACTAATAGTGAGTGTCTGATCTGAAGTGAAAACATGCCCACCAAGTTACTCTATCACTTCCCTCCTAAGCAGGATGGAGTGAGAGGGAGAAAATGAGAAAGACAGAATGACATGGGTCAAGATAAAGGCAGATCAATAAAGCAAAAATCAAAGGCTGCAGATGGAAGCAAAGGAAAACAAAAGTTTTCTTCTTTGCTTCCCATCAGCAGGTGTTGTCTGGCCACTTCCCACAAAATAAGGTTTCCTTTCTCTTAGCTTTTCTTGTTGAACAGATGCCATATGGTATGGAATATCCCTTTGGTCAGCTTGGGTCAGCTGTCCTGCCTCTGTCACCTCCCAAGATCTTGCCCACCCCCAGTCTACTAGTGATGCTGTGCAAGGCCTGCTCAGCAGTAACCAAACCCTGGTGTGTTATCAGCACCTTTCTAGCTACCAATAGAAAGCACAGCACCATGAGGGCAGCCAGGAGGAAAATTAATCAATCTCAACTGGATTCAATTCAATGAGGCCAGGCTGCAACTTTTCTTCTGGTTGGGCAATTCTCAGTCACTTATTTTCACTGAAGAAGTGAGAAACGAAAATCTCTAATAGCCATGACCTCTCATCAAATCTGGTTCAAGATATCTGTGATATCTTGACTATCAGCCAAACATATATATTTATACAGTCCACATATATAAAGCACAAATACATTTCTTTTAGAAAATAGGTGAAAAGCACAAAAGCCAATTACTGCCAAAATTTTTCTCCAGTTAGCAGATGTTCTTATGGAATGAACTTAATGGAAAGAATTTTTGGGAACACACAGAGTCTGAAAAAGTACTGAGTGATTTGATTTTTCTACTCATCTCATTTTTTACTGGAGCAAAACCAGAAGTATGTGACCTCTGTGCATAATGACAACTCAATGACATGGCTCTCACTCTGAATGTGGAATATGAAATGCTCACCGTGAAGTGCTCAAAAATAATCCTTAGGCCATGATTATTCATAGAAATTATTTGGTGAGTAATTTCAATTAAATAAATTCAAGGAATCAAGAAAAAGAGGATAAACTAACAGAATGCATTATTTATGACGGATAATTCATGTGCAGGAACTTTCCCACACACACCATTTCAGAAAGGCATAGGGCACTGAAGTCCCACTTAAACTCTGTTTTGAGGTCTTAATTGGGGATTTTTATGATGAATCAGTCTGGTTTGGCCCTCTGCCCAGGACTAAATTTCATCCACTGGTCCTGCTCATCACATATTGCTAGATATGTCATTAACACAGTGGGATTTGGATTATTTCAATGTTACTGTTATAAAAAGAATGATACGGAGAGATTTCATAATGTTACTTTTCCTGCTAATAAGTGAAGGGATGAAACCATTCATATCAACCCACCAGACTTTCAACAGTGAACATTCCTCAAACCCAAACATCACTTGCATTATGCAAATATGAGCCCCATTACTAAGGCATCTCCACTCAATAAACCAAGAAGACCTGATAATTTTAACAAGATGCTTTGAATTACTGATATTAAAACTGATATTACTGGTATTAAAATGCACAAAATTCACTTATTTTAAAAAAGTTAGGGTTCCACATTAATGATACAAACCATTAGAAATAGGTATTTTTACTGATGCATTTTGGACCACCAGTGTAAAAATTGTGCTGTGCTGTTATGATGAAACAGTTTACCCCAAATATACCGAAACAAATAATGGTGAAGTCTCTTTGCAGAAAAAAAATGGGTGAGTGAGGATGGACACCAGGGCCATGGAAGACAGAGCCTGACAGCTCCTTCCTCCCTGTCTATCATACTCACCATCCTTCACTCATCCCTTGACTGTCCCTTGACCAAAGAAAGCAAGTGAAAGCCAGGACCCCTCTTTCAGCCTCTCCTTTACAGTGTACTTTCCTATGCTGCTGGATGAGCTAAAACTTTGGATTACAAGTAGCAATTATTTTGCATACTGCTCACTTCTAAATCTGGAAACTGTTTATTTCCTTAATGATTGCTTTTAAGTGAGGCGCAAAAATATCCCACACAGTACAGGAAAGATTCCAAACATGTACGTGTTCATGGAGGGGGAATATCTCCAAGCTACATATAGCCACATATATACAAATATGGGGTACTCGTTGAATAGTAATAAGGATTATCTAAGAGCTCTATAAGTCAACATGGAGTAGGCATCTCATGAAAGAAAAGGAACAGATAAGAACATTAAATAAGTTTATAAATTCCCATTGTTTCATCATATCAGTCATCATGTTTTGTTCACAAAAATCAATATTGGCATCTATTTATACTAAATGAATAAATCCTTTCCCACCACCAGCGCTCAGGCTACCTTGATAGTTTCTAACAATCAGTAAAACTTAAATCCTGCCCTCCATCCAGTTCACAGAGTTTTTTGCTTGGTTTTTATGTTGCAGTCTTTTCTTTAGTCCATGAGACATAGTGGATATATTCATCTATGTACAGAGAAACAGAAACAAACTGAGAGGTTAAAGATACATGAGTAGTGCTTAGCATCCATCTGCAGATACACTGTGGAGAAAGAGAATTACCTCCACATTTCTGGACTTATTCTGCTCCTTGGTATTAACTCTCACAGAAGGACAACAGCACAATTGGCATTAAGCAGGAAGGGTAATGGTCTGTACCAAATTTTATGTGCTTATGCTTTGTGCTGTGGTCTGGTTTGTTTTGTTTTGGTTTTTTTTCCTGACAGTAGATAGATAAAGTGGTGGCTTTAGGACCCTGCAGGAGCCAAGAGCTGCTCTGGTGTATGTAGCAGGACTAATGCAATTTAAAGTTCGTTAAGGCTGGTATCAGGCGAGTATTTAGTTCATACTTGCTCTGCAGCAGTCTGGTAGTGCCCCCAGGGGAAACAGGTATGGGATAATTGAGGGCTCTTAAGCCAGCAGACAAGGATATTACAAGGATAAAAATTTCAAACTGAAGGTAGCAAGATACAGGGTTGTAAAGCACAATTCTTTACCTGTGGGAGATGAAAGCTATTGGAACAATTTACCAAATATTATGGCAGATTTTCATCATAGGCAATTGATAAAATACAAATGTATTATATCATGTATATATAAGTCCAGCCCCTCCTGTTCACTCCAGGGGGGGCTGCATTAGATGACCTTAGGAGGTCCCTTCCAGCCCTAAACATTCTAATTCTATGAAATTGATATGTTGTTATTTTTTCATGTTTTGTTTAGTTGTTTGTTTTGGGATTTTTTTTCCCTTTTCCTAGGAAGACTGATCTAGCTTAATCAGGAATTAATTCCAGTTTTGATGGTGGTCTGAGTTATCCAAGATCCAAAAGCCACGATAATTCCACTAAGCCTTACAATCTATGAATCTTTAAGTTCCTGAATCTCTACTCAGTCTTCATAAGTTTGCTCCAAAAAAGAGGATGAGAGAACACTGCAAAGTATTCAGAAAAAAAAACCAACAACAAACCTTCACAATGCTTACAAACCCAGTTTAACACAAAATTTTCCCAAACACTCATAGGCTGCCATATCAGCCTGCCTCCCAGCCTGCCATTCCTGGAGGCCCTCAGATAGTCACTGCCTGAAAATGTTCCTGCATTCAACACGCAAAATAAAAAGGCAGTAAAACAGGTGGGGAAAAAAAAAAAAAAAAAGCTGTTCTTTTATACTATGTGCTTTTAATTGAAGGGATTATAAAACACTTTGGGCATGCTGAGAAATCATGACTTTGTTTCTAAATAAAAAGCTGGATCTATTTTCTTTTTAAATCCTTGTTCCTCCTCCACAACAGTGGTTATTATATGCATGCATTTGCAGCGTAATAGAATCAGTATCATCTCTGTGTCTTATTACTGTTGCAATCCCCTAACATGCTGTTCCTTCCATCCCACATGAATCTGGTAATTACTGCTGAGCCATGTCATGCGTACGCTTTCCCTTCCAAGGCAGCATCAGCAGTTACCACAAACACATTTCCTATGTACTAGCAAACACAGGCAAGCAGGACAGTGTGCCCCATGAGCCCATTCCAAGATGTTATCCTTGCTCACCAGAAAGCTGAGTGTCACTGAAACTCACAGACGTGAAATGTATGCTGTGAGATGAGAGAAAAATTCACTGGATTTCCTTCTGCCTTCAGCTTTTGCTGTGTGTTGCAGCGAGCCCTGTGAGTGCTGCTAATGCTGTGCAGGGCTGCTCAGGTGAAATGAGTTGAAGGTAGGTTACAAGAATATGTGTGTGTGTCAATGTTGGCAGATGTATGTATGAATATGCTCCCTTCCAAAAAAAAAAACAAAACAAAACAAAAAAATGAACCTGGGTTTACTTTTAGCTTCTCTTTTTAAAGTCATATCGCTAGACTATGTTAGAAAAATCGGAAATTAACATTCTTATGTACTCTAACTAATCTAATTTTGTTCCTCAAACACCGTATTCTAATGTTTAAAAGCAGAAAGCAATGAAAAAAATCTCACGGAATAAGAATCTATCTGTGCTGCAAACCCCCAGATCTGCTATACACCTTTTCCCTAATCTTAGCAATTTTTGCTCCTGAATTCATCTGGGTAAAAAAATAGAGCAGCTCTTACTGCATTTCCAGATTCCAATCTTCTTGATATTCACCCAGCACCACACCAGAAGTGTGCTTCAGTGAGGGATGCTCCTGCTTTTCCCACAGTCTCTCCAAATTTTAGATAGGAAAGTTTCATCTGCTCCACTTCCAAACGCAGTCCAGCATTATTCCTGGGAGGCAGCACTGCAAAGGCATCTGTGCTGGCTGCTGCAGGGTGCTACCTTGGCTGAGCTCAGGCCCCTCAGAAGAACAGACAATACATCTCTGTTGCTCCTAAAGTGTGGCCTGTAACATTTAATGGCTAAAAAATGTCACAAGACAATAGTACCACTTTTTCCAAGTCCAGCACTTTTTTTTTTTGGCAGTAAACCTCTGCCCTCGAAAGAAAGACTAAGTGAAGAAGTGCATATAGTGCTAAGTAAGCCTGGTAACAACGCACCTTGCCATATTTAAATATTAATTGTGAAGTGTCATATCTTTTTTTGGGTTTTTTTTTTTTTGGTTGGTTGGTTTTGGGGTGTAGGGCTTGTTTTTTGTTTTGTTTTGAGGGTTTTTTGGGGGGTTTGGTTTTTTTGTGTGTGTGTGTTTTGTTTTTTGCTTTTTGTTTTCCCAATGTGAACCCAAAGTTTTACTTTCCAGACAGAAACCAAGAGTGGCCATACTTTCCCATCAAACCGATCTGTACCCAGTGCATGGTGCTTAAGCAAAGTCACAATGACCCACATCCAACATCTTGTTCTTTCTAGAGGCAGCCAAACGCTGTGCCACAACATCGCAATTTGGCAGCGGGACTGGTCTAGCCACTGTGAATGATCAGTTAGCTGAGCTCTCAGCTCTTTCCAGAGCGAGTAGAGGGATTCAGGCACACGGCTGCCGTTTCTTCCAGCCCGCGGTGCTGAAAGGTGCTGAACTTCCCCGAACGTTTCCAAATGCCAACGCGCTGGACGGAGCTCGGCACGGCAGTTCGGGGGAGGGAGCTGCGGCAGCCGGAATGGGGGACAGATGTTGATGCCAGATCCGGGATTTGCAGCACCCCAGCTCCGAGCCCCAGATTGTGCGGCTGCGGTGCGGCTGCGTGTGTGCGGTGAGGATGCGTGTGTGTGGTGTGTGCGCTCGTGTGTGCGTACGTGCGCGCCTGTGTGTGCGGTGCGTGTGTGTGCGGTGCGTGTGTGTGGTTGTGTGTGCGGTGCGTGGTGCGGTGCGTGTGTGCGGTGCGTGCGCGTTTGCCGGCTGGCTTGTGCCGAAGAAGCTGCTTGACTTGCTCTCAGTTTTGAGGGCACGGATCTAGGGACTCGGGGCTAAAAATTCACCGGACCCAGGTAAATCCGCTTGTTACCTTATTCTACTCCCCGGCTCCGAGTCCCCGCGCTGTCCTGGGCGCGGCTGCAGGTGCTGTCAGAGCGCTCCCGGCATGAGCATCCCAGCCGGGAGCGCAGCCGGCTGAGAGAGGCACCGGGGCGTGCGGGAACGGGGAGGCGGGTGGGAGAGGGGGTGGGGGGGGCTGGGAAAAACGTGTGTCCCCCCCGCCCCCGGCGTGACGTCAGCGCGGCTCCGTGCGGGGCAGCCGGCAAAAGCGGCTCTCAGCGCCGCGCCCCGCGCAGAGCCGCCCGCGCTTCCGCACCGGCGCCGCCGGCGCTTCTCGCCCCCCGCCCGGCCCAAGTTCCAGCTGAGCCGCGGCCGGGACGGGACGGACGGACCGACCGACGGGACGGCGGCGCCTCGCTGGGCTCCTCCTGAGGCGTGAGGCGGGCGATGCCTCTCGCCGCCGGGCTCCTGGCTCCCGGGGCGAGGCGGAGGCACTCGGCGACGGCCCCTGCCCCTGCTGCCCCTTCGGGCGCCCTGAGTGCAGGTAGGAGGCGAGGAACGCTGTGGGGGGAGGCAGAGGGAGCGCGGTTCGGAGGAGCCGTGATGCCAGGAAGGGTGCAGGGAGGCTTTGCGATCATTTATTCTACATCTCGCTTCCCACCCCCCCCGCGCCTCCCCTCCGCCACATCCAGTTTAAAACGCTGAACGGGCAGCCGGGAGCCTGGGCTACCCCAAGCCGGGCAGCGCGGTGGCCGGAGGGGACGGAGCCGCTCTGCTGACCGGTCGCCCGGGTGAAGGCGGCTGCTGATTTGGACGGAGGGGTCGGGATGAGAGAGGCAGCTTTGGGGGGCCCGGCTTTTCGGAGAGCTTCCCCACGGGGTTTCCACTCCCCCCCCACCTCCCCCCCAGCAGCTCCGCAGGTGCTTTCCGAGAGGAAAAGGAGGAGTGGAGGAGAGTGGCATTTCAGACGAGTTTTGCAAGTCGCTGTCTTGCCGCCCCCCTCCCTCCTAACCTTTCAACCTACTTTGCCCTCCCCTTGCAGCCTCTGCTTCTGGCCGGTTTTACTGGGGATTTCTTTTTTTTCTCTTCTTACCTGTCTCAAAAGGTTTGACTGTAGGTACTGAAGTGGGGATCGACGGCGCATAAAGATGCTGAAGGGTGTTTGGTTGCTCAGTGTGTTAACAGTGGCTGGGATCTCACAGACAGAAAGTCGCAAACCTGCCAAAGATATTTGCAGTAAGAGCCGCTGCCCTTGTGAGGAGAAGGAGAACGTGCTGAACATTAATTGTGAAAACAAAGGATTTACAACCGTCAGCCTCCTCCTGCCACCACCATCAAAGATCTACCAGCTGTTTCTCAATGGGAATGCACTGACCCGCTTGTTCCCCAATGAGTTCGTTAACTACTCCAATGCTGTGACCCTCCACCTCGGCAACAACGACATGCAGGAGATCCGCACGGGGGCCTTCAGTGGGCTCCGCACCCTGAAGAGGCTTCACCTCAACAACAACAAGCTGGAAGTGCTAAAGGAGGACACGTTTCTGGGCTTGGAGAGTCTGGAGTATCTTCAGGCTGATTACAATTACATCAGTGCCATTGAGGCAGGGGCCTTTAGCAAGCTAAACAAGCTGAAGGTGCTGATTCTCAATGACAACCTCCTGCTGTCCCTGCCCAGCAATGTCTTCCGCTTTGTGCTCCTCACTCACCTAGACCTGCGGGGGAACCGGCTGAAGATGATGCCTTTTGCTGGTGTGCTGGAGCACATTGGAGGCATCATGGAAATCCAGCTGGAGGAAAACCCTTGGAATTGCACCTGTGACTTGCTGCCACTCAAGGCCTGGCTAGACACCATCACAGTGTTCGTGGGTGAGATAGTCTGTGAAACCCCTTTCCGGCTTCATGGGAAAGATGTGACCCAGCTCACCAGACAAGATCTCTGCCCCAGGAAAAGCTCCAGTGATTCAAATCAGAGGGAAAAACATCCTGTCCTCTCAGACCCACACATCTCGAGGCAGTCACCCACAGCCAACTCTGCCATCAATCCCACCAGAGCCCCAAAAGCCAGCCGGCCACCCAAAACTAGGAACCGCCCCACACCCCGTGTCACTGTGTCAAAAGACAGACAAATATTTGGACCTATCATGGTTTACCAGACAAAGTCTCCTGTGCCCATTACCTGCCCAGCTGGCTGCATCTGTACTTCACAGAACTCAGACAATGGTTTAAATGTGAACTGCCAAGAGAAAAAGATAAGTAACATCTCCGAGCTCCACCCTAGGCCAACCAGTCCAAAGAAACTTTACCTTACCAGTAACTATCTGCAAGTTGTTTATAGAACCGATTTCGTAGATTACAGCTCTCTGGATTTGTTACATCTAGGAAATAACAGAATTGCCATGATACAAGAAGGTGCCTTTACAAACCTTACAAGTTTACGTAGACTTTATCTTAATGGCAACTACCTTGAGATTCTGTACCCATCTATGTTTGACGGGCTGCACAGCCTCCAATATCTATACCTAGAGTACAATGTCATTAAGGAGATCCTGCCACGCACCTTTGATACTCTGGGTAATCTTCATCTGTTATTTCTCAATAACAACCTGCTCAGATCCTTGCCTGACAACGTCTTTGGTGGCACTTCCCTCACCAGGCTTAACCTAAGAAACAACCATTTCTCACATCTGCCTGTCAGAGGAGTCTTGGACCAGCTCTCAGCATTAATTCAGATAGACCTCCAGGAGAACCCTTGGGACTGCACATGTGACATCCTGGGGCTGAGGAACTGGATAGAACAAGTCACAGACCAGAACAACCAGCAGTCAAATCCCCCTGTAGTTATCAATGAAGTTATATGCGAGTCTCCCACCAAGCACTCTGGAGAGCACCTGAAATTCCTGAGCAAAGAAGCCATCTGCCCAGAGAACCCCAACTTGTCAGATTCATCTCTCCTCCCCATGAACCAGAACACAGATACACCCCATCTCCATGGTGTCTCACCCAGCTCCTACCCAGAAATACACACCGAAGTTCCACTGTCTGTCTTAATTTTAGGCTTGCTGGTTGTGTTTATTTTGTCAGTCTGTTTTGGGGCAGGCCTGTTTGTCTTTGTCCTCAAGCGCCGGAAGGGGGTGCAAAGCATGCCCAGCAGCGCAAACAACTTAGATATAAGTTCATTTCAGCTTCAGTATGGGTCTTACAATACTGAGACCCATGATAAAACTGAAGGACATGTTTATAACTACATTCCCCCTCCCGTTGGACAGATGTGCCAAAACCCAATCTACATGCAAAAGGATGGAGATCCAGTTGCCTATTACAGGAATCTCCATGACTATAGCTATAGCAATCTTGACCACAAAAAGGAAGACCCTACCAGTCTTGCATTTACAATCAGTGCAGCTGAATTACTGGAAAAGCAATCCTCGCCAAGGGAACCAGAGCTTCTGTATCAAAATATTGCAGAAAGGGTCAAGGAACTCCCCACTGGAGGATTAGTTCATTATAACTTTTGCACCTTACCCAAAAGGCAATTTGCCCCTTCATATGAATCAAGACGCCAAAACCAGGACAGGATAAATAAAACTGTTTTATATGGAACTCCCAGGAAATATTTTGCAGAACAGTCTAAACCCGAGCATCCTTTACTCCAAGGAAAGCTACAAACAGAACCAGACTACCTCGAAGTTCTGGAAAAACAAACTGCAATCAGTCAGCTGTGAGGCAGGAGGGGGGAGACAAAAGAAATTTTTTTTAATGAGCTCAGTATCACATTTGATTGAGTCTGAGCTCAGTGCTGATGTCATTTGTCGCATTCCCAGCATTTCCAATTCTTAAATTAGAAAGGGAGTGAGAGAGAAATGGAACCCTTACAGCATAGAAGGGATATGGTGTTGCTTTTGCAACACTCCTTTAAGTTATTCTGGATCTCTCTCCTTTTGACCCTTCTGTTGGAATTGTCACTGCAAATGTATGTTTCTGTAATAGATCTTGCATAGTTCTTTTTGATTTGGAAGAAAATGACAAAAGGGGTCTAGGGGTTTTCTGGTTTTGGTTGGTTTTTGTTTTGTTTTGTTTTTTCTCATTTCTAAGTGAAAACAATGTATTATGTAGAAGATCTCCAAAGATCTTTTTTCCTGGACTATGACTTTCTTTTGTAAATAATAATATACAGTACTGCTGTTTCAGTTACCAAGTATAGCCACTGGGCGTCACTTCTTTATGTTAAAGTGCCTTTGCACTTTAAGTACATTATTACTTAATTGTTGCTCTTAGCTTTGATAAATTGAACCTATTTTAATGTGTTGTATTTTTGAAATTAAAAAAAAATGTAAAATAGATCTATATGTCAGATGCATTAAATCACAAGATTTGATTTATAGGAAAGCTGCCCTTCTCTAAATGAATCTAGCTCTAGGACCTTACAGACTCAAATGTAATTATTTGGGTATTTTTTTCCCTCTAGGTTTGTTTAGAGTGATTCACTGAAATCAACTGAGAGGATTTAGCAATGGACTAGACATTATCAAATGCCTCAGCTGTGAATAACAGCTCATTAATAAAAGACGTTTAACACAGTGTCATAGTGAACTGAACAATTAATGTCCTTCTTAATACATTGTGTTGAAGTTCTAACTCAGTAATGTTCAGTGGTTTAAGATTATTCTCATACTTAAGAAAACATTACTCATAATGTTTTATGCATTAAATTAGGTATTTTTATACATTTTATGACAGATTTTATATTTGTAACTTTTTTGAACTGAAACGAACATTTCTTTTTCCTGACAGATACATATTTTTTGCATAAGCAGGGACACCAGCAGGGGTCATCCCACACCTCATTACATTTATTAACATACAGGCAAATGAACCAATGCCAAACAAAAAATTTGAACCTGGGTCTTTCGAGTCCTCCAAATGAAAGTAGCAGAAATCAGTATGTGCATTACACCAGCTTTCAGTGGTCTGAACTATGTTAAGTTTTGACTCTCTAAAGCAAAAGTAGTAGTATAATATTTCTAATCTACTTGAGAAAACTATTTTTCAGTTCATTATCTTAAATTTTCTGAAGTGTTTTAAGATAACTGAATTCTATTCTCAACATCAGTTTTCTTAAGCCATCAGTGCAGAAACCCAGTAAATCTTCTTTCCCTAAATCAGGAGTGTTTTACTTCAAGCTTTATATTGCCACCTTCAATTTACATTTCCTTCCTGGAGAGTATTGAAATCATTTTTATTAACAAGTATACAGTCAAACTTTATTAAGCCTTATTAGCTTCTAAATAATTTTTAGATGCAAACATTATTGTGTGATTTAAACAAACAGCCTTTATTTACAACAAACCCAGTTTTGTTTTGTCTATTGTAAATCCTTATGCAACTGGGATGGTGATCTGCATATAAAGTAGGCCAGGCTTTTCAATTCCTTATTAAAGCAATTGATGGAGTCTGAAAGAAGCACACTGTTTCCTTTTCATAAATAGGTTACTGCACATAATAATCCTTTATTATCATGCGGAGATTGAAGTGGCCTCTGCTGACTGATATTTAGAGCTTTGCTGTAGTTAATAACACAGTATCTACAACACTGAGAAATTTTCAGCAATAGCATTTGAGCTATAAATAACTACAATCAATGTTGTTCTAATCAGGACTTTGCCAAAAGGAAGTTGCTTTATATTTAAGAGCTAAAGAGTCTTTGCATGTATGTTGCCAGCTATCTGAGTCATTCAGCATAGACTGTCTTCTAATGATTTATGTGCCATCCAACTACATTAACATGCTAACATGTCAATTCTTTATGTTTAGAGTCCATAGCATCTATGGCTGTTCATTAGATCAGGTTTAAAAGCGAAGTGCTACAATGAACTACTGAAGAATCAGTCTTCAAAATGGTCTCACTTCAAGAAGGAGGAGAAATGGTATCACATTAGTTGAACTTGGAACATTTGACTGGAATAGCATCCACCTTTGAGTGAGGTACTTGTTTGAAAGCTTCCAGTAGTGATTGTTTTATTATGGCTCCTTTCCCTGGGTCATTAAAAGCATTTATTACTGAAACCCTAAGAAAAGCTTAAGTATTATTTTAATGTAAAGTTATTCTTTCCAGGTATGAATTTAGTATGGCCTGTAAAACAAGTACTGTGTTATATCTGACACACTAACAGCCAGGATATTACCATATATTATTCTGTAGTGAACTAGAACCAATTACAGGGTTATTTTTCTCAGAAAAATGGTGATTTTTCCTACAAAAATGTTTTCCATCCTCTAGTGTTTGCAAGCAACAAAGATAAGGGATTGATTATTTTAATATCTCTATCCTGTTTATTTTTACTGTTTCAGTCTCACACTATCTTACCATGTTTGCTTTGGTAGCACAGACGTATTTTACAGAGGTTGCTGTTGCTTTACATTTGCTTAGATTACCCTGTGGAATTTATTTAGTGCTTTGATTTTATTTTGCATCACCAGTGCCAATTATTGTTGCTGTAGATCTTTTAGGTTTGGTTTTTAAACCCTTCAGCAGACATCTATTAAGCAACACTTTTCATAGTGTGTCTAGGTGAAAGAGAAGATATTTTTTTTTTCAGTTACAGTTAAAGAGATTTGTTTAACAGGGAAAGTGTGTCGGCAGCTGCTGTGTAGAAGGTCTCTAGATTTCTTTAGCTCTGCATCCCTGGAAGCTGCTGCTTGTTAGGGAGAGAGCTGCTTGCCTTCAAAGTGCCTTAATAATGAGTCTGAAAAAAATTTTCCTTCACAGTTTGGAAAGTTGAACTGTTAAAATTACATAACCGTGTTAGCAAAGTTGTGGTTTTTTTCTAATAGTTTTCTTTCTTCCTGTTTTCTTTTGTGAAAGTGGACACACAATGACCTTTACAGAAACACTAACAGTGCAGACTTGAAGCACTGTTCAAATTACAGTTATTTCCAGTGAAAATGAGGCACAGTACACTTCTAGTGCATAAGTACATTTTTGAAGATATCTTTCTCTGTAAGCAAGAAGTAAATCATCTTAGAAACTGGATTTCAATAAGTAATTTCAATGGCAAAATGGAGGAAGATGCTAACCTTACACTACTGTGCCCAGATTGCCCACATGGCTTCTAATCAGACTTATATCCTGGGGTGATGCTGTGGCTTTGTTAGCAGTAGAACACACCCAGAGGGTGACAGGTTAATTGCTTTCCCTTTTTCTCCCCACAAAATAAATTATGCTTTTGGCAAAAGGTTCAACACTTTCTATCTGAGTTCTCAAGTCTGCTGCAGAGCCCCTCCAAATGCCCATCAGTAGTCCTCCAGTCTACATTCTCTTCCATAAGATTTTGTCTTTTTGGGTTCCAGCATTAGCTCAGTTCCTGCCTCACCTCCATTATCTGCTTCCCTACCTCTCATCATATACTGCCCCAACCTTTCCACTCACATCTGTCCCCCTACAGTCCCCTTTTCTTCCCTAGCTAGCTCTGAAGGACCTATTTCAGCCATGAAGGGAACTGCTTTGAGAACTTACCTCCTCCTATGACACTGCTGAGCAGCCCAATGTGGAAAGAAACACCCCATCCAAGTGGTGCTGAGGACTATGCTGGAGCAAGGTTGGCATAGCTGCTTCCTCTTCCACATGTTGAGCAGAGAAGCATAAGATCAAACAGTGTTTCAGCTTCCATGTGGGATTTCCCATCTGCCAGCCTTGGCTATGCAAACAGCATTTCTGAATAAGAACAAATGGATGTGCTATCTGAAATTACTGGCAGCATATCACACTTAGCTGTAATTTCAGTGAGTTTTATTCAGCATGGGTTAATCTTGCCAAAATTAGCTACTGAAATGTAAGACTCAGACTGGTTGTGTAGGGTCTCTAGAATAAATAACAAAAAAGCCCAGGCCATTCACAGGTGATATATTCCCTTCCAAAATATATGGTTACTAGCTACAAATATGCCTTGTTTGTTTGTTTGTTTGTTTGTGGGGTTTTTTTTCCCAGTAGCTGTAGAGATGATAGCTGATGAGCCCTGATTAGCTAGCTAATTTCCACATAGTTGCTGTCAGCCCAGACACATCATTTTCAGTCTGTTACTCCTGGAGTTTGGTCAAAGGCACTGGCATTTTAAGCACCTTCTTGTGCTAACAGATTAGGGTTTAGTTTGGTTTTCTTCCCATCAACACTTGAGTTTGTAAAATAACTATCAAACTTCTTAAAGGTAGAAGCAGTAGTTGTGTCAAAATAAGGATAGCAACAAGTTAAATTGCCTAAATAAAAGTCTTAAAGAATACTGATCTTGTATAGAAATACAAATGCCATAATTCTTAACTGCTCATGAGTGAAATGAGATACTGGAAATGTAAATGAAACTTCTTAGCCTTTTACAGACAAATCATTGACACAGTTTGTGATTTTTCATATTACTGTTTTTGCAGACAGTAAATGTCATTTTACAGAGAGAAAAATACCCACCTGTTTCCCTGAAGGCCCTCCCAAAACTGTACAACTCCAAACCAACAGATAAATTAACTTATGCAGATGCTGTGACATTTTTTTTGTATTTTTCCCTTCACTTTTTCAAAGTGTTCTGTAGGAGAAGTACAAAAGTTATTCTTTTGTAAGAGGATCATTAAGTCTGTTTGGATTATTGATCTCATAGCTTTTCTGGGCATCAGGCCAATCATTTTGACTGAGGTTTTTAATCCTAGCTAATGAGGGAGGTGGGTTAATCAGGAGGTTTTTGTTCTTTTTTGTTATTGGAGGATTGTTTGGATTTTTTTTTTTTAACCAGTAGATTGACATGTTTATGAATACAGATGAATAGAGCATTTTGAATGAAAGAAATGGTGGAGCTGCAACCAGAGATAGAGCCATTCTAAAGACCAAATAGACACAAGGGTATGAGTGAAGTTTGAAAAACAAGACATCTTAAAACTGCTTTTCTTCCTGAGATCATAAACACAGAGAGACCCCTTTTGAGTACAGCAGGAGCTTTTGTTACATGCTTTTAAATATTTGAAGGGATGAAATTAGAGGCCAGATGCACCTCCATTATCTTTCAGGATGTTCAGGTAACGAAGTGTTCAGAATTTGGTTCTCTAATTGTTACTCTATTTTCACATGTATCTGTATTACCACTGGTAATGCACCACTCTGAAAAACCAATACATAGTTGCAGTATTTCCAAATTTTTTTTGTTGTTTCTGTTTAAAAAAAAAAACAAAACAAGACAAAAAAACCCAAAAGGAATTAACATTTGTGTCATTAATGCCACAGTCTTTTACCTTCTAAGGTCCTATGTAAAAAATAACTTTCCAGCAAACTGTTCAGGTCAATATATGTGGCTAGTTAGAAAACAAGAGCAATGCACAAAATTGTTGTTAACCTTAAAAGGGAAGTGCTACTACTATTTAGAAAGTGAGATTATGTAAATCCATATTTATAATATAACAGAGTGTATGCACCAGCATTACTAAGTGTATGCAATACAATGTCAGGATTCTTTATAGGAACAGAACAAGTGTAGATTTGCATCTCAGCAACATGGATTATTTGTATCTTTTTTTTATCACCCTGTATATGCATTGCTCCCCAGAGCTAGAAGTGTTAGGCACCTGTTATTGTCTGAGTAGGAGCCAGTACAGCCATTTTAAGAATGCTGTCTGCATTGGAAAAGACACAGCTAATGTATACAGACCTGTTGCTGTTATCTCCTATTGAGATGAGACCTATTTCCATACAAAAGCCTGGGAAAAAAATCCCCTTGAGATCACTGATAATATGACAGTCTATTTTAAGACATCTTGATTTTTATTAAGAGAGCCTCCCATCTGAGAGGCAAAGAAATTGGAGTTGAGGCAGCTTTTTCCCCATGCTATAAACTTTATCCTTCTCCCCAGGCATTTGTTACTGATTTTGTACATGACAGTATCTTAGCTGGACAGCTAAAATGAACAGAAAATGTTGAGAATTGTGAAAATGTAATGTCTGTATAAAAACTCTTCTAATCACAAAAGAACAAACAATGTAATGCCAAAGAAAAGCCTCGGTACAAAGGGGACACAGAGGCTTTTAAAGGTTGCAGGATAGAGTAAAATCCAAGCAATTCAGGTGTATCTGCAGAGTACCTTTGTTAGCTGTACACGAATGACTGAAATGGAACCCTTGGGATTGGCACCAGTGACAGTCTCAGAAGTCTTAGTCTGGAGAAGACTGAGAGGGAATTTGATGTTTATAAATATTTGAGGGCTAAGTGTCAAGAGGAAAGTGAGAGCCTCTTCTCACTTGTGCCTAGTGATAGGACAAAGGGGAATGGTTCCAAGCTAGAACACAAGAGGTTCTGCCTTAACATGAGGAAGAACTTCTTTACAGTGAAGGTCACAGAGCCTGGAAGGGGCTGCCCAGGGGGGTTGTGGAGTCTCCTTCTCTGGAAGGAGATTTTCAGGACTGGCCTGGATATGTTCCTGTGTGACCTATGTTAAATTATACTTAGATGATGATCCTGCCTGGCAAGAGGGTCAAACTCGAAAATCTCCAAGGTCCCTTTCAACCCCTAATACTCTGTGATACTGTGACAGGAATCACAAAATACAGGCAGTCCTGGAACTCACTTAAGTGTGAGTGGTGTAGTAGAAAAAAAAAATGTTATGTCCTCTTCCCATCACTTAAAATGCCATTTGGGAATTTTCCAGACTGAAGGCTCATTCACATAAATCTTGAAGTCAGCATGTTCCAAGTTTATATCAGCTTTTCAGTATTGTTGGAGCACACCATGATGTAACCTTTTGTCTCAGTGTGTGGCCAAAACTTAACTGCTATCATATCTCCTGCTCCTGGAAGGGTGAGGATAATGGTTGGACACGATGATCCCAAGGGTCTTTTGCAACCTGAATGATTCTGTGTGATTCTGTTTTGCTTGAAATCTCAACTTTGTTATATCTCTGCTAAATTTTAATTCTTGATTATTCCTGACCTTAATCTTGTTATTGAGGGCAAATGGAATATGTTCAGCTAAGTCTTCAGTTTTCCTTTATCCTCTTTCAAAAGAAGCCAAATTCCTCAATTACCAGGGCAGCTGCATTGAATTTCTCAGAAGGTTTTCAGAAACTCAGTGATCTACTCAAGTGAGCAAAGCTTTACCTGAGCTTTACTGCTCCCATCACATCTGCTGGGTTCTGCTGAGCTGTTGCTTTTATTCAGAATATTCTAACTTGTAACAAATTCACACTAATAATTATCTGTGGAAAACCTTATTATATTCCATCACACATGTTTACTTACAATAGGAAAAAGAGACAGAGCTAGAGGTTGGGATAATTTCAAATTATCTGGGCTTTTTTTTCTGAAAGCTTCAGAGGGGCTTGTTATGTCAATCATAATCAAGATGCTGTGTGTTTATTTTTACCTTTTTATGTAAAACAGTGGGGAAAAAAAGCGAAAAGGGTGGGTTATAACTGTCTTAACTGTCAAGATGTTAAAATGACAGTACTAAAAAGATAAGAACTTCAGTACTCATAATTCAAAGAGCTTACACAAATGCCTATTTTTTTGTGGAACTTCTAAAAGGAAATATTATGGGGACTCCTTTCCTAATGGCTAGGGGAACTGGACAGACAGTTCTCTTCCATGGTTGAGAAACCCCAGACTTAAAGATATACCAGATCTACTACAGTTCAGACATAAGCATGGCTCATGTGAACAGACAGTGATAGTGGGGAAAATGCTTAATGCTGCAGTTCACACTTTATAATTAGTAGTGTAGTTCTTAGCTTGTGTTTTCTGAGACTGATGGATTTACCATCCCATCTAACTCATAAGCTACTTACCAGAACTGAGTGGATAATTTGTGTTTATGAATGTGGCCTTCTTTTCCATAATGTGATGTTTACAAATTTGTTTGCTGGTGGATTATGTTTTCCATGTCTTCCTATTGTTCTCCGGATAATGCATGGGAATAATTCCCTGCTATAAAGTCCTAATGGATAATTCATAGTGAATGCCTAAAATTGAACTACCAAGGACCTTGTTTATACTACTGCATTTATTTATTTATTTTCTCTAGATAAGCAGTGTGCCTAGCTAAAAATTTATTTGCTGGGAACTGAGAAATTAGTGTTCTCTTTTTAGTTTTGCCAGTGACCTTGCACAGGGCACACCTCTGTCCCCATATTTTAATTTCTGCATCATTAAGTGAGGAAGATGATAATTTCTGCCTTAGTCTAGTGAGATTTACTGATGATAAATGATAAGTATAATTATTTTTCACTAATTAATAATGCCAGTGCTTCGGACTTTATAGCTGCATCCAAATACAGCAATAGTCTACTGCTTCTTTCTCTGGCGCGTGTGATTCTGATCTAAGAATGAGGTGTGTACATTTTAGATGTAGTCTGGTTTTCTGTTTTTAGTTAAAAACATACCATGAAGATCAGCTTGTACAGGGAAAAAATATTGTCTCCCTGTAAAATGAGATGGCATACATTAAACAGGGGAAAAAACCACTAGTTTGTTTTTAAACTGTTGAAAATGCACAATATCTCATCTCCTTAGCATTTGTTCTCTGACTGAGATGAATTACCTTGTCTGTTTCTGTCCTACATAATATTTTCAGCAATAGTTCTTAGGATAATAGTTATTTTTTATTAGTATTTTTTCTGCATTAAGTCAGTTTGGCTACTGCAGATAGTCTTTATGCTAGTAAGCCAAAAGAGACCCTAAGTGGCAGAGAGCTGTTGAAATAAGAACCTGGCATTCTGAGGTGAGAAAGAAATTAAATCAACTTTCCCATTCTGTCTCTTTATACTCTGTAACCTCTCCTTTTTTTCTACTCCATAGTTACTGTAATAATTATCTTGCCCACTGAATGCAGAGTATGGGCATATTTTTCTATATGATAGTTCAGATACATACTATAAAATCCAACTATTTGTGTTGGAAAGTCAACCATTTTTCACAGTCTTCCAGAAACTATGTGGACAAGTCATGCCAAGCAATCTGAGGATGCTCCCTTGTAACAGAGATGATTTGCAAATGTAGGACTCCAAGGTCCAGGAATCTGTGGCAGCATATTCATTCAGTGCAATGGATCCACAATTTTACATCAGCTTATGAACTGGCTTCTGATTAAGCAACTTAAATCCATTCAGTGGCTAGGCATGTTATTTTGGTTTAGGTTTAGATTTTGTGCCCATCTAAATTTTGAGATTGCTAAGACTGATGGTCTAACTTCCACTGCTGATTCATAAAAATGGGACAAGTGAACTATGGTTTTGAGAGTGTAAAGGACATGGGGTTTTTTTTTTTGGCTGGATATGGCAAGTGCTCTGATCCCTTGCACTATTTTATACTTCTAGATAATTGGCAGTTGTTTAGAAGCTATTTATGTAGAACCTAAGATACATGGTACATCACAAAATATTTTTAGCAGTGCAGTGTAAACCATCTGTCATGGACCAACAGAAGTACATCAAAAGAAGTAGTTCAAATGGTCCTTCAAAAGACTTGCTCTCTTTAAATTCTGGGGAAAATCTAGATCAAGGAATGTAAACATTCAATGATCCTTTTAATGTGTTCATCTTAGAGATTTTAAGCGTTAACTTTTCTATCCTAAGAACAACAGAGGTTATTATTTCTGTAAGGGTATCTAGATCCTCAGCTGCTGTAAATAGTGTTTACCTCCATAAATATCTCTGTGGTGGTTTATAGTAACTGAGAATGCAGATACTTTGTGGACCTCTTAACCTAAGCAATGAACATTTATACTGATACTGGGTCAGCAGTATAAGCAATGCAGTGTGCTGTTCACTTTAATTACATCACTTTAGAACCAATATAATTTGCCATTGTTTGGGAATTTTTAGTTACATTTCACAGAATCATACAATGGTTGGGATTGGAAGGGACCTCTAGAGGTCCATCATAGGGGTGGGAAAGGACCTTTATAGGTCATCTAGTCTAATCCCCTTGTGTTGAGAAAGGGCATTTTCAAACAGAGCAGTGATCAACCTGACCTTGAAAGTTTACAGGGATGGGGCATCTAGCACCTCTCTATGCAACCTGGGCCAGTGTTTCAGCATAAAAAAAATTGTTCCTCCTATCTAGTCTAAATCTACCCTCTTTTAGTTTAAAACCACCATCCCTTGTCCTATTGCAACAGGCCCTGCTAAAAAGTCTGTCCCCATCTTCATATAGGTCCCATTTAAGTACTGGAAGACTGTGATAAGGTCTTCATGGGGCCTTCTCTTCTCCAGGATGAACAAGCCAAATACTCTCAGCCTTTCCTCATTGGAGAGGAGCTCCAGCCCTCTGATCATTTCTGCAGCCCTCCTCTGGACCTCCTCAAATAGGTCCATTGCTTTGCTATGCTGAGGACTCCAGAGGTGGATACAGTACTCCAGATAAGGTCTTGTCAGATTGGAGTAGAAGGGCAATGTCACCTCCCTCAACCTTCTGGCCACACTTCTTTTCATGCAGCCCAGGATATTTTTGACCTTCTGGGCTACAAGCACACATTGCCAGCTCACATACAGCTTTTCATCCATCACGACCCTCAAGTCCTTCTTCATAGGTCTATTCTGAATCCCTTCATTCCCCAGCCTGCATTGATACCAAGGATTGCCCTGTCCATGGTGCAGGACCTTCCACTTGGCCTTGAACATCATCACACAGGCTCACTTCTTGGCCTTGTCCAGGTCCCTCTGGATGACAAAAGATCCCGCAGGCATTAACTGCAGCACTCAGCTTGGTGTCATCTGCAAACTTGCTGAGGGTGCTCTCAATCCCACTGTCTATGTCGTTGATAAAGGGATTAAAGAGCACTGGTCCAGTTATGGACCCCTCAGGGATACCACTTTTCACTGATCTCCATCTAGACATCTAGGCATTTATCATTACCTTCTGAATGTGACCATCCAACCAACTCTTTAGTCATCAAATAGTCTTTCCATCAAATCCATATTTCTGCAATTTAGAGAGAAGGATGTTATGGGACACCATGTGGAAAGCCTTACAGAAGTCCAGATAGATGACATCCATAGCCTTTCCTTTGTCCACTGATGTAGTCATTCCATCATAGAAGGTCATTAGATTGGTTAAGGCAGGACTTGCCCATGGTGAAGCCATCATGTCTGTCTTGAATCACCTCCCTGTCCTCCATGTGCCTTAGCAATGCTTCTAGGAGGACCTGTTCCATCATCTTCCAAGACACACAGGTGAGCATGATAGGTCAGTAGTTCCCAGGCTTCTTCTTTCTATCCTTTCAAAAAGTGAGTGCAATGTTTTCCCTTGTCCAGTCACCAGGGACTTCACCTGACTGCCATGACTTCTCAAATATCATGGAGATTGGCTTGGCAATAAGATTTTAACCTTTACTTTTTTAACCTTCCTTTTCTGGTTGACATACCTGTAGAAGCCCTTCTTATTATTCTTTGCATCCCTTGCCAAATTCAGCTCCAGCTACACCTTGGCCTTCCTGACCCAATCCCTACACAATTAGCTAGTGTCCCTGTACTCCTCCCAGGATATGTCTCTCTGTTTCCACTGCCTGTGCAGTTCTTCCTTGACCTTTTTTGACCAGCAGGTCTTGATTCAGCCATGCTCGTCTCTTGCCTTCCTTAGCTGATTTCTCTGAACACTTGGGGATAGAGAACTCTTGAACTCTTTGGAAAATGTGTAGAAATATCTGCCAGTTCTGTTCTGCTCCCTTGTCCCTGGGGGCAGTTTCTCAGGGGGTCCTATTGAGTAACACTTAGAAGAGCTGGAAGTTTGCTTTCTTAGAATTCAGAGTCCTGACTTTGCTCTCTGCCTGACCCATGTCTTCCAGGTGACTCTTTTCAACATAGAGATCTTTGGAAGTCCACCACTTAGTTCATTTATCATGCAATATGTGCAATAAAACTCTTTGATTGATACGCATAAATTTGGTGCTTCACCACCTCCTTCAGTTCTTAAATCTTACAGTTAGTAGTGAGACAGAAAGGCATATTTTTGTGTTCTCCCATTTGGGACTCCTTACATATTCTGAAAGATCAAAGCTACTTAATTCTTGCATAACTCTGACACCTTCAAAGTTTGAATGTGAGTCTGTAATCAACAACAACTGCACTGTAACAGTAAATGTACTTCCAAATGAAATTATCTACAGAGTCTTGGGACATTCACAAAGTCACATTTAGAAAGACATGTTTTTCCCAAGGATGGCCACAGCTGTTTCTTCTTTGTGAGCAATACATTGACTTCATCTAAAATATATAGTCTTATTGTCATGCAAATATTTATGCCACATTAAAACCAGTCTTGCTCTTTTCACAACAGATTAGCTTCCTGTATTACTACAGAAAAGGACAATCCAGTTTCTGAATATGTTCGGGTTTTTTTCCTGATTTTTATTAGTGAAGAACTTATAATTATTTTGTCTTATTCAGAGTTTCCAGAGAAAGAACTGAAGTAATATTTCCCACACATTTGGATTCTAATCATTGAAATTCACTTCATTCTCTTCTTTCTATTGCCTTTAAACAAAACAGCGTGCTAGGGAAAAAGACTTGTCTCAGTCTGGAATACAAGTGCAAGTCAGGAATGATTGAAAATAGTTTTGATCACCCTTTGAAATCCTAGATTAGGCAGTTTTGCTAACACTCAAAGAAATGCTCTTGAAACTTTTTATTTACTGCACAATAGGTAGAAAGCTTCTTTTCTCCTTCTTTAGGCTTTTACTCTGCCAATGAATATTTGTTCTGTAAGTAGCACTGACATGAAAAGTCTGAAGTTGTCCAGTTTTCTCTCTCTGACCAACATTCCGTTGGTAAACAGAGTACTATGAGGAGAGCAGTGTAAATCCTCTAGGTTTAGCTTTGTGAAAAAGCCACACTGAAAGCTGTGAAAGCTTTAAGCAAAATTAACAAAACTTTGTAAGTCTTGCCAGCATCTTTCCAGAACACTTGTCATTATATGAGTTTCCAATTTAATAATACCCATAACAGTCTCTCCAAATTAATAAAATATTGAAGTGGAAATAAAAAGGATTATACCTTTATCTAAGTTACTCCATTTAGAAACATGGATTGCAATGTTGATTGCAATGCTAGTTTTCTGATCTGTTGAATTTTGCTTATTAACTGAATTAATTGGATTGATATCAATTTATCAATTTCATCTCCTCTGGACTGAGCAGTCAGGCTGGGTAAGGGACAAGCAGGAGCAAAGGTGACTAAGGTACAGAAATGGAACTGCAGCAGAGGCACAAATGGACAGCCTCAAAGAGAAGGTCAAAGCCACTGCCCTCTTAGGAGAGGACCTCACACTCACACAGACAACCTCCTCCAGCACAACATGCCATCCCACACTCCACTGCCAGGCTTTGGTGGGCTTTGGCATAGCCAAACCAGACAACAGGTACCTACCCTCAACTTTCCCAAGAACTGCTTGCAGGGCATACCCATTAAGCCAGTTACACTGGGCTGATGTCTGCCCATCCAAAACTGTCTATTTTCTATTAAACTTGGCTAATTTGGTAAGAAATCCAAGGGCCTGGTAGAAATACCAGAGCTAAGGAATTAGGTCTTGAGTGGTCTGTGTTTCAGCTGACTGGAAATGTATGATGAGCACACACAGATCTCCCCAAGAGAGTCCCAGGAGTGTACCCTGACCTTCCCAATCTCATTGCACTGAATAAGCACTATTATTAAAGAAAAGATAAAATATAAGCAAGACGTCTCTACAAGCACAAGGAGGAAGATAAATAGGATTTATGTAAGATTAAGGATTTGGTGTTGGAGGTCAAAGAGGAATACAGTGGTGGAGGCACTGAGATACAAACTGGTATGCCAGAATACAATCCCTTGATCAGCATGTGTTGCTGCTCTGTCTCTGACAACAGATACTGCTACCACCAGAAAAGCACAGATCAGAGGATTCCCAGTTTCCAATGTTTGTGGGGTTTTTTAATCATTACTCACGCTGAGCTGGAGTACTTCCAGATTTACCCCCTGAAGTCAGTCACACTGTGCAAAGGGTACATATAAACACGGGAGGCAAAATCTGTCACCACCTTCTTTTAAAGAACCTGACTTTCAAACAAAACAGATTCCCACTTTGCTACAGCATTCGAAGCTCTTGAGAGGTGTGGGGTGAAGTTTTGCTGGCCGAGCAGATTATACTGCATGCAGTCCCCAACCCCAGTGGAGGAAAACATGATTCCAATACAATGTTATTAGCTAAATGCTGTTTCTTACAGGACAGCAAACACTCAGGACTACTTTAAATAATTTAATTGTCCTCCTCTGTTAAAAGGTCAATACTGTATTCCAATAGGTTTTTGTCTCCTCTGTGATGAACAATATGATGTTCAGAAATCAACCTGTTTTCAAATGTGACAGGGAACATAGACAAGATGGGGAGAGCCACAGAACCAGACTTTTCTTTCTAGGTTGGGATAGATTTTCATCTGTCCCAAATGTGGGAACAGGTCCATCCTGAACAGAAGACTTGGGAAGATGGGACTCATTCATGACCTCAAAAGTGAAAGAACAGATGATCCTTGTCTTCTTTATTAACTGATCCTGTCCCCAAGTGCTTTCTGATAGCACAGATGACAGAAAGAATACTGGACTTTCTCTGCCCTTGGATTAAAGTGGGTCACAGAGCATTATCAATTTTATTGATAGGCTAGAATTGTTCTTAAAAATTGTGCTCTGGTCTGCAATTTTAATGCAGCGACGTTATTATCTTGAATGTAGTGAAATTACTATCTCAATTCCAAACAGGGCAGTACTGTACTGTCCAGTGCAGCAAGAGATTCAGATTCCACTGATAACAGGAGAGGGTCCTTTGACAAATGAACTCAGAGCATTATTGCCTCAACAGATGGTACTCTTTAAGAAATACTGGGTTTGGGTTTGTTTTTTTTTTGTTTTGGGATTTTGTCATTCATGTGGGATTCATATCATCTAGTGGTAACTACTTAAGTCTGACGTGTCTTGTCTAATTTAATTATCTGTGTTCTTTTTATAGTTAACAGAAGTAACCAACACAAGTTGATTCATGTCACCCACCTCAGCAAATTGTCATTGTCTGCACACTATTTATGCCTTTGTGAATTAGTTTTCACCCCAAGTTAAATTGGGACCTGAAAGTCTTGTTGAACAGGAAATGGGTGAAGATTACAGCAGTTTTTGTTTTCAAGTCACATCCATACAGATCTTCAACCTTATTGTAGAAACAAATTAATTGTCCATGCTTCAAAAGTAAGGTGAAATTCTTGTCAAGAGAAAAAAAAAATCAAGGGAAAGAAGAAAGAAATGTTCTTCTTTATAAAATCATTTGATGAGAAGGACATATAGTTAATGTTATGCAGCCCACTTCACCTCTTTCCTTCATGTCCACAGATAAAAAGTCTCAGGACTCCCTAAGCCCTTGATCTCCTTGACCTACCTCCCTTATTGAATATACCTGGCTCAGATTATGCTGTACAGAATCTCTGTGACCACTTTCAGACTCCTCTAGTGAAAACCATCTTTTTAACTACACTTAGCTAATTCTGGAATCTCACATAGATATCTGAGATAGGGTCTCAAGGCTTTTTCAGACATTTTACAAGATTTGTAGATCTTTTAAAATGCAGGTGCCCCAACAACAAATGAGGTTTCATAGCACATAAATCCTTTAATGGCACCACAGCAGGAAAATACATCCTCTCCAAATACTAGAGGTCATATTTGGATATATTTAAACAAGAGAAAGCTCCATCTGTTTTAAGAGTAGCAAATACACTAGCACATCTCATATTCAACAAGATTTAAGAGAAGTACAGGAGATAAAGTAATTTGGAAGATACCTAGGTGCTGCTAGCATGAGGGGAGTGTGAGTGGGTTTTTATGGAATAGAGAGAGATTCCATCAAATGCTGTGAATCCTACCGTTGATCATTCTGAGTCAGCACAGGCCCTGTACAGTTGCTATGAGTATCTAGAAAAGTATTTTAAATTATTCTGCTTAGCCAACCATGGTTTATGATCTGCTGTCTATCATAATAGTTGCTGCTTATAGACAGCGACCTCGCTTTGCCATTACTCACTGAGAGAAATCACTCCATCTTTTTAACGTGTCCTTTTGTAAATGCAAATGCTTAGGAGGAAAAGGTAGCATTTTCAAAAGCTTACTGGTGTCTATGTGTTGCACTGAACTGCAAATTACCTCATGAACAGATGGTCATAAAAGAAATACAAAGCATTTTTAAGCAACTAATGCCCATTTGTTTCTCAACCTCTGAGCAGTTTTAGAAGGTGCCTAAATGACAACATTAATTTAGCAGTGCAAATATGAAGAGCTATTGTTATCAAGACAAGTCATGTGAGTTGATAGAATTGGGTGATTTATCTTTTTTCAGTATTGTCACAAATCACAATTTTCCAGATAAAACGTGCCTCAGGCAATTAAGTAACACTCATTCTGGGGAGGGCACACAATACTCATGACCCCTTGATGCCTCTGTTGTAGCTTGAAGGCAAGAACTAAGTCTGAGTAGCTGCTTCAGCCTTTGCAAAATGCTCACATAAGGGAAAAGGTGTCCCTGCAGCCATCCCAGTTTGTACTATACAATCCCTAGTTATCCCCTTGGTAGAAGTCAAGGAAAGAAATAATGAAGTAGCTGGAGATGTCTAGAGCCCACTCCCCATCCACGTCCATCTACCTCTTTTGAGTCATACTGACAAAATGTATAATACAATGCAGAAATCCTAAGAGGGCTTTTTAACACCTAGCAGATTCAATACCATTAAAATTTGTTTGGAAAGCCATGGATATTACTCTGTATAGCAAGTAAATAAATCTTTTTTATTACTTGCTCTCTGTAATAATGAAAGATGAATATTTTACTTTTCTGTTTCATACTAAGGAGACAGAAAGCCATTGTAGGCTGTACTCTTGTTTTAAGTGAGCCTTATGTTTCCCAATTTATACATATCCACACTTCTCTCCTTTATAAAAAACAGCAATACTTACCTCTTATTCATTTATGCTGGTGCCACTAAAAGGACACATTCAGATACTAACTCATCAACTAGGGCAATTCATCCATTCAATAACAGCATAATTGTTGTCTTATCTGGAAGAAGTGTAAGGAAGATAAGGATTCCCCATGGGAAACTCAAGCACAAGTAGAATGTAAATGTCTTTCATTTACTTCTATAGCAAGAATTTAAAACTGAGAAATCCAGTAACTTAAACCAGTTATTTAAAAGTCATACAGATAAGTTACATAAATTACAGAATTAGTCCCTTCTTTGCAAAATGGAGCATGTATTTTTTTCACAAGTCATTAGACTCCATCAACTAGTATTTAGAATTCTGAGAGTCCCACATAGAAAGAGCTACTGTACTGTAAAATACGTATCATTATTATTGCTCACTGTTATTTGATACCTTTCACTTTCCACTCTAAGGTATGATGAATGTAAAAGAAAATTCAGGTTGTAGGGACAACTCTTCTAAAAGTATCAGCCTGTTATCAACTTTTTTTTTCTTCTTATTGAGAAAGGATGAAAATTGCCCATCAAAGATATTATAAACCAGTTTCACCTTTTGATGAAATCCTTTCTCACTAAAGACCGTATAAATTCAGTAAGAGTGGGATGGATTTTACTGGAAAAGCATATAAGCATATACTTCATATAAGTAAAAATCCTCCTGGAAACAAAATTATTTGTAAGGAAACACTGAATTTGTGTCTGAAAATATAATTTTAAACCATGTGCCAAGACATTAGTTTCGGGTCCTGCATCTTTTCCATAGAAGACTACACAGCACTACCATATTTCTCATCTTGGGAATAACTCTGTGCTACCTCTCCTTCTTGTTATGAGCAATTTCACAGTGGGATCACATCACACCTGCAAAAACTAGCAATCTTAATGAGCACCCTGGATATGACACCTTAGAGCAGCAGACCTCCCTCTGCTGCTCAGCAATTCTCTGCTGTTGAAAGACTTTGCTGTTCAGTTCAGGAACCTAAAAACAGTTGCATTTACACCAGCTTTTTAAGAAGCTCCTTAAAGCTTAGAAACAGAAGAAGTGAATAGACAGAAGTTACAGGAGATACATGCACATCTTCTACTTCTCCAAAGAAAAGAATGTACTTAATAAGCACCTAATTTAAGAGCAATGTAATAAGTGCATATTTTGCCATTGGACACAGCAGGATGGACATCAACCCCACCATATAAAGTGACAAGTGGAGTCCCTCAGGTATCTGTACTGGGACCTATATTGTTTAATATGTTCATTAATGATATTGACAATGGGATCGAGAGCACCATCGGCAAGTTGGCAGATGACACCAAGCTGAGTGGTGCTGTGGAAAGGCTGGAGGGATGGGATGACATCCAGAGGGACCTGGATAGGCTGGAGAGGTGGCCCAGGGGAACCTCATATAGTAATAGTAGAGACTATCCTGCATGATAAAACTTCATTAACTTTCCTCTGAGATGGAAGTCATAACAACCCATTTTATACCATGTCCAGTCAAGCATCTGCATTTTGATAGTTAAAGCACCAACTTAATATCTTTGTCTGTACTTATGGGAAATATACAAAGCCTTTTTGGCACTGACTGACTTGGTTATGGCAAAATAGATATATGAAGTTTGATATTCATCAAGTCCTTTCAATTTTTTTTTTCCTCATTTATATAGTCTGAAAGACTTTCTCTTACAAGATTTCCATTAGACTAGGAGGTTAAAAGGTATTGCTGACTCAATACAACAAAATTCGTATTAAAAATATGATAAGGAAAACAATATCAACTTGCCTCTGAGATAATTATCTCTAATCTGAATGTAATTATTTCTATTTTTTAACAGTGCTCAGAGAATTAAGCTGTCTGAACACTGAAAACCAGTTAATTCTGCTTTTATATATATTTT